>PVHP010004952.1:0-68263 GCA_004024765.1 Zapus hudsonius
TGAGGTTCTAATTCCCGAATTGCCATCAGCTGAGGATCGATCTATCAGAACACATTCATTTGTTTGTGGGGGACACCTGGATCAAACCATGACACTACCTGATCGAATCACTACAGTTTTGGCCTGATAAAAGTTATTTATTACCTATAAACACAGACAATCAGTCAACGTAGGATGAGCCAGCGAGACAGACACCAAAGTTTTTCAACACAACCAAAAGCAGGAGTACAGAGACCCCCGAAGACCTCAACAATAAAGCAGCCTTAATACTCACCCATCATGACTCAGGGAACTGAGTGGAAAGGGGGCGGAAAGACTGTAAGAGACATGGTGGGGGAGAACTGCCAGAGACATGGCCCCCCTCAATAACAACATATAAAGGGGGGTGAAACCGGGTTGTCTCCTAGGCTATCCATAACCCCTACCCCATGGACTGATCCAAACTGCCCATGGAGGAGGATATCCAGCTGATTGGGGACAGGGAAGAGGGAAAACGGGGAACTGGGGATACCAATGTATCTAATTATGGATAATAAAGGAAAAATATATTTTAAAATGTTATTTATTTAGCTCAGGGTTTGGCTGGACAAGTTTCTGGTCTAGGTTAGGATTGGGTAATGTAGGCTGGGCTCACTCAACTGTTTGCAGCTTGCTGGTTGTTGGCTGGTGGCAAGAATGGAATACACGTCTCCTCATCCAGCAGGCTGGCTGGGGATGCATCCAGGGTGGTAGGGTTCTAAGACCCCCAGGACCCCAGCATGCAAGTGCTTTTCCAGCCCTTGAGTTATTCATATCTCTGCTCTTCCATTCACCAAAACAAATCAAAAACCCAGAAATGGTATTAGGACATTCTTGCCCAAGAGTCTGGGTATGAGGAAAGGTGGGCAAATGTCAAATGTCAACTGAAAAAGGTGACAAGTGGACTTGGTATCTATGACAAAGCTTCACTAAAATTAACATATAGAGCTAATTTATAGGTTAATAAACCTAAAAATTAACTTTTATTTACTTATTTAAAAATATTTTTCTTTCTTTATTTCCAAGTAGAGAGAAATAGAGAGAAAAAAGACAGCCAGAGAGAATGGGCATGCCAGGGCCTCCAGCCATTGCAAATGAACTCCAGATGCATGCACCACTTTGTGCCTCTGGCTTTACGTGGGCACTGAATTGAACCTGGGTTGTTAGGCTTTGCCAGCAAGTGCCTTAACTGCTGAGCCACCTCTCTAGCCCCTATTTTATTTTATTTTTATTTTTTATTTTTAATATATATTTATTGTCCATAATGAGTTACATTATTTAGTGGGCAAACAATGCGTTGATATCCCGAATTCCCCAATTTCCCCTCTCCCCATCCCTGATCAGTTGTATATCCTCCTCCGTGGGCTGTCTGTATTAGTCCTTGTGACAAGGGATCCTGGATATCCTAGTACTCAGCCTGGTTCTCCTGGCCCAAGTATGTTATTACTGTGTTTTTATGTGCATGCGCATGTTTATGTGTGTGTGAGAGCAGGTGCCTTGTACATGTGTGTGTACATGTGTGTGTGTGAAGGCCAGTTTGAAGTTGAGTGTCTTTCTCAATGTACCTCACCTTATTTTCCTGAGACAGAGTCTCTCACTGAACCTGGAACTCACTGCTTCGATTAGACTAGGTAGTAGCCAGAAAGCCCAAGATTGCTCCTGTCTCTACTGCCCTGATACTGGGGTTACAGGCGTGTGCCACCATGCCCAGCTTCTACATGGCTACTGAGACTCTAGAGACTCTCATGCTTACATGGAAAGCACTGTATTGGCTAGGTCATCTCCCCAAGCCCTGAAAATTCATTTTTATTAAGGAAACAACACATGCTCATAGTACAAATCCTAGCATTAAAGATATGCCAATTAAATATGATTTTCCTTGCCCGCCTCTCCAGTTTTACTTCTCGGGTTATTAGCTAGTATGTTGTAACCCTGACCCCAAGGAATCTTGGAGCCAGTCTAGAGCTAGGAGTCTTGAGCACCAAATTGTGCCATGGGCCTAGGAGTGCATGTCAGTAATCTTTTTTTAAAAACTTGTTTTACCCTATGTTTGCCTAACTTAGATTAATTCACTTCTTAGCTTCTTTTCTTTGGCTGGAATTAAATCATTGTCCAGTGCTGTCCAAAGCTTAGATTGTGGGTTGTGACATCATAGGTATTACTGGAATATGATTAGCAAATCAAAACCATGGCAGTCATGGAGCCTAGAGTGAGCACATCCAGTTGTGGGACATGGATACACACACACACACACACACACACACACACACACACACACACACACACACACACAGCCTGGATGAGTAAGAAGTGGGGAAATGTATTTGTTATTACTCAATAAATGTAGTTTGTTTGTTAGACTGACTCTTTCAAAACATAAAGTCCAAAGGGAAAAATTATGAAAGGGCCCTGGAGAGCAAAAGTGTGGGAATTGTTGTCCAGGGTCTGATAGTCTGATGGAAGATTTGAGTCTTATTTTTTGTTTTTCTTATGTGTGTATGTGTGTGTGTGTGTGTTCTTGTGTGGGAGTGCAGGTGTGTGTGCACACCATACCATGCACGTGTAGGGCAGAGGACAACCTTGAGTGTCAGTCCTTGACTTCCACCTTGCTTGAATCAGGGTCTCATGGTGCTATCCCCTGGATACCAGGCTGGCTGGTCCATGAGCTTCCAGCGATCCTCCCATCTCTGCCTCTCATCTCACTGTAGGAGTGCTGGTATCACAGACACTTGCACTTGCATCTGACTTTTTGTGGGTTCTGAGGATCCAAACTTAACTGTTCACACTTGTACGGCAAATGCTTTTACCCACTGACCCAGCTCATAATACACACATATACATGCACCTATACATCTACATATATATTTTTGAGACAAGGTATTGTTATGTAGACCAGTCTGTACTTGAACTCACAATGATCCTTGTACCTCTGCCTTCTGGGTGCTGGGATTACATGATTTGCACTATGCTCAAATAAAGATTCCATTCTTAACATCTATACCAAGTGATTGGCCCCTGTGTGTCTTCTAAGGACAGGGGCAGGGAGCTCACCCCTTCCTGAGGCATCTGGGTCAGGCCCTCTACAGTTTTATGTCCTGCCTTCCTTTCCCCTCATCTTGGTTTCTATGCGGTCCACTTTTCCTCCAAAGTCTGTTACTAAATGCTTGTGTGTTTTGGGCAACTTATTTCCACACTTTGAATCTCAAAACCACTATCTTCAGCCTGGCATGGTGTGCTCACACCTTTGATCCCAGCACTTGGGAGGCACAGGTAGGAGGGTTGTTGTGAGTTTGAGACCTGCCTGAGACTAAATACTGAATTCCAGTTCAGCCTGGACTAGAGTGAGACCCTACCTCAAAACAAACAAAACCCCACCAAAACCAAACAAACCACCAACAACATAAAAACCTTGTTACTTTCATGATGAAGGGATTCGACCATGATGAGGTACGGGAGAAAATGTTCAAGTTCACCAACACTGAATTCTCAAGCAAGCCCCTTAACCACTGGGCCATCCCTCCAGTCCCTGCAACATCGAATTCTCTTCACGTCTCTGAAACATATTTCCCAGGCTCCTTTGTACCTAAGAGGTACCATGTGGCTGACTTGCCTACTAGGACACCAGGAGGTTGATGGTGGGAGTGATTTGTGACATTTTCAGACCTGGCTCTTTAAATTCTCTGAAATAGTCTGCAGCCTGATCTCAGCATTCCCCATCTCAAGGCTGGGCTTTACCTTGAAGACACCCAGGATCCACCCTTCTATAAAAGTACCATCATTGGATTCAGTGAGTTGAGAAAGAAAACTTTATATTACAGAGTCAAGATTTGGGGTTGTTTGTAATAGCAGTCAACAATAGTTATTCTTAGGGGCTCCAAACAGGAAGTATTCTTCCTCCTCCTCCTCCTCAGTTTGGAATTAACAGATCATTGGACAGTAACAAGAGTTGGTTCAAAGGCTGTGGCAGATGTCTGTGACCACACTTCGGGCTTCGAAAGGCTGTTCCTCAGAGTTAGCCAGGCTTTCCTACCCCATCGAGGGCTCTGCTATCCATCTCCAGAGTTCTTCATCACAGACAGACAAGTCCTAAGGTAATTCCTAAAGAGAGACCACAGAAGGGCATGTCTGTTTCTTCTCTCCAACTCACTGATCAGAGAGATAAGTAGATCTACCTCTCATGAGAAGGGAGCCTTGTGGGGCAAAGAGGCAGGAAGCGTAACCATAAATAAATTCCTTCCACAAGAAAATATGAAGCTGGGATACCAAGGTTACCATCCAAAATTCCTCTGGGACATGAGAGTTGCTGGGTCCCTGTGATTCTAAGCTCCTCGGGGACAGAAATCCCACCCATCTCCTCCTCCCACACCTCCTCCATAGCATGGAACAGAATACCACACGCAGAGGTGGTACTGGGTCAATGCTTGGTGACCAATTGGTGACATACGTAGCATACGTAGCATTTTCCCCACTGGGTACTTCATTAGTTTGACCCCTCCCACCATGAGTCCTTGCCTAACCCCACAATTCGGTAGTGTGAAAGGCCAAGCTGATGACCCAATCCTTCCTTAGGGAGATGCTAGTGTTCTACTGCCCACCAAACCCCATGCTGGGCAAGACACTTGACCCTGCGGGGTTCCTGGCCATCCCATTGCCCTGGGGTGGTGGTGGTGGGGTCACTGGATACTCTGAATCTCACCATTGCTTGTGCATTTCTGAAGTTAGGGATGGAATGTATCTCATGATATCCATTAAGACATACCTTTAGCAGATTTTGATTGACAGGGATAAAGACAGTGGTTGGTTCTCTCTACTACCAGATGCCTAGGTATTGTCTTGGGAGGGGGTGGGATGAGAAACCCACTCCTTAAACATGGACTTAATGTGGTTCATAACTTCTTAGGTTTTTGGATTATGCTGATCTATAAAATTAAGCCAAACAACCTGGAAGGATGAGCAGAGAAAAACACTTGCTATATCTATAGTATGGAATATTATCCTGCCTTTAAAAGGAAGAAAAATTGGACATAAGCTACAATGAAATAAGCCAGAAACAAAAGAACAAACGTTGTCTGAGTCCTCTGCCAGAGCAGTTTAGTTCACAGAAACAGAAGTTGCCATGGGCTAGGGAGGGGGGTGCAAACTTATTGTTTAATGGCTGCAGAGCTCCAGTTTGGACTGATGCAAAAGTTCTGGAGACGCATGGCGTTGCTGGTTACACAACAATGTCAATGCAGTTAAAACCACTCAACTGTACATTTCAACATTGTGAAAACAGTAAAAAAGAAAAGATAAACCGACACCACCATAGTACCAACTTTCAGTTCTGCCTGTTGAAGGCATTATGCCATATGAAGAAAAGCTTTTTCTGATCTCATGAAAGTGAGCAATCTGCATCCTCAAGCCATAGAACTGTTTTAGGTTCATAGAAAAGCTAAATCACTGTATGTATGTCTCCAGTTTCATTGGCTTTCCATACTGGACTTGTGTGTTAGCTTCTCTGACTCCTCAGGATGCCTACTGACCCCTGTTGGGCAGAGAGCCATGAGCAGGGGAGTTTTAGGTCAAACCTCTTCCTCCACATTTGTTCCGAGGAGTGGCTGGCTGATGGAAAGAGGGCTGTGACTAGGTGACCACCGGGGGACAGTGCTGTTATACCCGCTGCCCACCATGACTGCTAGTAGAGTCCCTCCATCATCCTTCAGACTCTGCTGTTCGAATCCTCACCACCCCTGGAGGTGGCAGAGGCAGCTGAGCAGGGAGCCCTGTGCCAGGAGAAGCTGCATTGGCCGAGTCCCTGTGATGCTACGTTCATAAAGGACCTCACCAAGACTTGGCAAGGGGCGGATGCTCGATACAGGCAAGTTATTTTTATCCAGGCTGTCTAGAAAAAGCACAAGCTTCCGAGTCCTCAGGGTTTGGATCCAAACCCTGTTTACCAGGGTTTGACCTTCAGCTATTTAATTCTCAGAGCCCCAGTTTTCTTATTTGTAAAGTCGGGTCAATAACTCCTTCTCATGGGGGTTTGTGCCCCTATAAAGAGATAGAGCTCCCTTCCTCTCCTTTTCTGTTTTCCTCTCTTTCTTCTTTCTTTTCTCTCTTCTCTTTTTTTACTCCTTTCCTCCATCTCTTCCTCCATTTCCCCTCTTCCATCTTTCCTTCCCTCTTTGCCTCCCCTTCCTTCCTTCTAGAAGGACAATGGTGTGTGTGAGTAGTCTCCTACTCTGAGCCCCTTAAGTGACTCCCAGCCTGATCAGAAAGATCTTTCTGAATTGGCATGGTTGAGGGAGAAATAGAGGCAAACTACTTTTTTTATATATATAGTCAGCTAGAGGAGGTCACAAAGAGTGAACTGAAAGAGTTGTCACACCATCTGCTTCAGCAGAATTGGAATTCAGTGCCTGATCTCGCCCTCTATTCAGATATGCTGGCCTCTTTATAGGCCAGTCCCCTAAGTCCAAACCAATCAGCCTTCTTTAGAACTCGCCTGAGCCTGAGGGTAAAGCTCACCCCAATAAGCTATAAGGGGGGGCTTATCAGGTGGGCAAGGCTTTCTTTTCCTTCTTGGGTGTTCATGTCTCCTGATACCTGAACCTCCGGGATCCTACTCTGGTAAGCCCTCTGCTGGGCTGGGATGGGGGAAGGGAGCCTGACTAACTGACCTGTTAGTTTTTTTCCTAACGTGAAGGTGAAAGATTTACATCCTTTTACTCTACTTCCCGTGTGTGTATGTGTGTGCAGGTATGTGTGTTTATAAGTGTGTATATGCATGTGTGTTTCTTTCAGCTCTGACCCTTTCATAATTTTCCCAGAAATCCCCTCCACCATTCCAGCCTTTCCCTGGATACCAGGTTTCTCAAATAAACCTTACAATTTATGCTTTTCAGGAAGGATGCATTTCCTCAATTCTTTGTTGGAATGAATAGCGATCTAAAGCTTGGGATTCCCTGCTTCCCAGAATTCCACTAGAAGGTGAGACTCAGCACTGCCGAGGAGTCCACTTTTCCTCTTCAGGAAGCCTTCCTGGACTCTTGGGTGTCCTTGGGAAGAAGTCACAGAACACAGAAGCCTCTCTCTTCCAGAGGCTGGCAGCTTCCATGCGGAGCATCTGCTCACACCTGGAATGGTCCAAGAATTTGTCACTGGTACTTTCTAGGAGGGCAAGAACTTCCTGTGGTCTTCCACATCTGATCATTTAGTTTGGCACGAACCCAGGGTCTCTCACGTCAACATCTCACAGCTTGAGGATGGGTGGCTGGCTCTCTCCAAGCAAGACTTGATGCGGCCTCTTGGGGCTCATAAGAGACTGCTATGTTTTCTGCAAAATGCTTCTTTGTTGGTTTATGAATTGGTTGATCTAAGTTCGTGGGTTGAGGTAAGAGGGTGGGTGGAAACCAGCAAGTGATGTGTGTTGGGAGATGCTTTGGAGCTGGTACTCGCAGGGGCTGATGGAGAGGTGGAAAGGATGATGCTGGAACCCCCTCCCTGGCTGTCCATACGTGCTCTCTGTCCCTGGCCAGACTGGGCCATCTACCTGGTACCTAAGAGGAACTTCACCAATACTAACTGAACATGGCTCATCCTCCAAGGCCAGGTTCATGGTTCACCTCTTCTGCATCATCCTGAGATTGTCCAGACAGGACTAGTTGCTTCTCCCTCTGGGCTCCAGGAAGGAACTGGTACACATTGCAGCACCCATCACATTGTATTGTAATTATCTGTGGGCTCCAGACAAAGGCCTGGAGGGCAGAGGCTGTTCCTCACACCTCTTTCTCCATCTTCGGCACCATGGGGACTCTGCACACAGAGTGAATGAGACACACCAATCAGCTTGTCTGGTGCTGGCAGTGGTTGGGGAGGTCCCAAAGAATGAGGGGCTGGCTGAAAATCAGGGGCCACTGGATGTCAGGCTGCAGAGCTCCAGTCTGCTTGGCAAGAACACCAATCCCCGTTTCCCAGAGATTGTTCTCGTAACACACTGGCAATACGCCCAATCCAGGCTCTGACTAGTTCCTAAAACAAGTTAAATCTTTCCCTTTGGGACAACTCCATCAGCCAGGGTAGATGAGCGTGCTTCTCTGATGACCTTGGCGTTCACAGCCCTGACTTGGGCTGCTTCCCGCTTGGTTCCTCAAGGCCTCAGTGGCAGCCCTGTTATGCTTGGCTGGCCTTCTGGCTGGTGAGGAGATGAGCAGTCTCTTCCCAGATCTTGGGGTGGACGAGAGCCTCATCCACCCCCCCCCCCACAGCTGCTTGCGCTTGGCTGTGATGGAAACTGGGCTCCTCATCCGACAGATCTCAGCGGAGATTGGAAAGAACCCGTCGGAGGAGGGAGTTGTGTCATTGCCGGGATGTGGATGGGAGCCAGGCTGCACATGAGACTACAATCTTCCCATCACCCTTGCTTTCCACTCTCATGAAAGGACAGAGCCAGCTGTCATCCTTGGACTGTTGGGTGTCATCGAAGGAGCATCACTGAAATGGACACACGGAGGGCTGGACCAAAGAAGATAGACTGTCTGTGAGGAATTCACAATCCTAGCCACGTGGGGTGTTTTAACCCTTCAAGTCCTACCTAACACACCTGAACATGAGTTCTGGAATACACATTGGGAATATGGCTTCAGCCTGGTTCATCTCAGAGCTCTTCACCTGCAGGTGATCTGGAGAAGCTAGAGGGAGAAATACATTTTGCTTCAATTTCTTTCCTCAAGGGTTTTCATTTTTTCCATATAGTTTTAAGTGGTAATGGGGACATTTCATGAAGAACCTCAGGGTTATTTCCTGTTGGATGCTTTGATGAGGGGACGACGGAAAAGGATCTCCCTGTGTAACATGTGTTCTGAGGGAGCTTAGCCATGATTTAACTCTCTCACTGAAAATGGAAGCACAGACTTTGTTGAGAGGCATCATGGGAGTGTGGAAAGAGCACTGGGTCAAAACTCAGATCCAACTTTGTCCTGAGCTCTGTGAACTTGAGCTAACCATGTCATGTCATTTTATGTCTAAAATTCAGGGCCTAGGAAGATGGCTCACCAGTTAAAGGCATTTTCTTGCAAAACCTGATGGTCTGGGTTTGACTCTCTAGTACCCACATAAAGCCAGATGCACAAAGTGGCACATGTGTCTGGAGTTTGTTTACAGTGGTAGGAATCCTTGGCATGCCCATATTATCATTCTCTCTTGTGCTCTCTCTCTCTTACTCTCTTTCTCTGCTTGCAAATAAGTAAATAAAAACATTTTTTAAAGCCCAACAGCCTGGATTTTTAAAAAATATTTTATTTATTCATTTTCAAGCAGAGAGATACAGAGAGAGAGAGAGAGAGAGAGAGAGAGAGAGAGAGAGAGAGAGAGAGCATACCAGGGCCACCACCTTGTGGGTGTGGCTTATGTGGGACCTGGGGAATTGAACCCATGGCCTTCGGCACTAGAGGCAAGTGCCTTAACGGTTGAGCCATCTCTCCAGCCCAACAGCCTGGTTTTGATTCCCCATTACCCACACAAAGTCAGATGCACAAAGTAGTGCATGTATCTAGAGTTCATTTGCAGTGGTAGGAAGCCCTGGTGCACCCATACTGTCTGTGTGTGTCTCTCTCTCTTAAATATATGAGCCCTGGGGGGGGGAGGACTACTACTGTTGTCTGGCTAAATGGATGTATTATGCCCCAAAGCTGCCCTCTAAATACTTATGTTTATGTCCATATATTAATGCTACTCTCACTTTGGGTTAGAGAAGCTTCTCTTTTCAGATAGTGGTGACCACTGAAGAGAATGAAAACTCACCAAGGTACTGAGAAAGGACAGTGGAGTATTCATCACTGAGACATCTCTAGCAAACCCTCCCAGAATCAGGAACTATTAAGGAAAAGGTGGTGGTGGTGGGGGGGATGTAAGAGCCAAAAGAAGGAGAGGCATGCTTTTTGATACTGTCCAGACTCAAAGTGGTCATGGCATTCATGACCTCACAGTGGCTGATGCTATCCACACAAGGCCTGCATAATAGGAAAGGAAAAACAATAACATCAAAATAGAAGAGAGAATCATTGGAAAAAGAAGGGATTCAGTGGAGGGGGAATATGGGAGGGGGAAGAGGGACAGTAGTGGGAGGGGTTTATGACCATGGTATATTGTGTGTATGTGTGGAGGATGTCATGTCAATAAAAAGTTAAAATAAGAAGGGAAAAAGAGAGAGAATGTGACAGGATTGGAACAAAATCCCCTAATACATAAGATAGATGAAGGCCTGGATCTTTAATTCATTAATGGCTAGCAGAGTCCCTGCTATGTTCAAGGTACTCAATAGATGCTGCATGAATGAATGAGTTGTTCCCACCCTGGGTTGGGATGAGACTGGATGTTGGTCTTCCCCAAAATGACCTCCCATAGGCATGGCCTGTACCTTACAATTGTAGGGTCCATGGGCCCCAGCATATTCCTGGAAAGGAGAGATGCTCTTACTGAATGAATGAAGCCACATTATTGCCCTTTGCCTTAAGTCAGAAGTCATCCATTAGTCATGAAGGCGTGAGCATGCTCAAAAGCCATGATCCAGTGGACATTGACACCAGAAAGCTATGGAGTAATCATTTGTGGGAACAAAAAGATAAGGTGGAGGAAATGGAGTGTTTTTAATCACTATATTACAAACCACTAAGAAGTGTAACAGCCCCAAACAAGAACCATTATTATTTATTCTAATAGTTTTCTGCTGTATGTGGTGTGGCAAGGTTAGTCAACTGACCTCAGCTGGGAGCTGCCTGGGGTTGGAACATTCAAGATGGCTTCTTACCCTAGGGCTAGTTCAAGGTTCTTCATGGCCTGACAAGTTCTAACCCAGGAAGAGAAAGCTCCCCAAATTCTTAGAGCCAGACAGAATTTCTAGGACATTATTTTTGCCATATTCATTTAGATAAAGTACAAGACCCTCCCAGATTCGAGGAGAAACAGATTCTACCTGATAAGGCCAGGAGGAGATGTGTGTACCTACATACAAAGATGGCAGATACTTTTGGAGGCCCTATTGGAGAGGACTGACTTGGAACACAGATTATCCTGGTGCAAATGAGCAGAGCTGCTGAGGGTTGGGCTGTGGCTTGCCTGTCTGAGCCATTGGTTTACTTCTCAGGGGATAGTTAGCACAGGGCATGAAAACTCCCCACTGAGCCTTGGAAGGTCTGGAGAGCTGGGGCTTCCTGTTTTCCAGGTGATAACACTGAGGCAGTGGGGGTGGGGAGTGACCTGTGCACAGGGCAGTACAAAGCAGATCTGCTATTGCCACATGGTTAAGAACAAGACTGTTGAGTGAAACCGTTGATTTTCCAACTGAAAATATTGGGTGATTCACATAGTCTTGCCAAACCTCCATCTTTTTGTTTATTTAAATGTGGGCCATTCATGTCTTTATGCAGAAAAATAGATACCGATGAATGTATGAATTTGGAACCAGACTGTTCAAGTTCATATCCTGGCCTTTCCATTTGCCACATGTATTACCTTGTGAAAAATACTTCGTTGCCCCATACCTCAGTTTGCTTTTCTTTAAAAGATGGAGATAATACTATTTCCTGCCTATGGAGTCATGCGGATCTGATGAGTTTAAATGTATAGAAGCAGCTGGAACAATGCTTGGCACATGATTCATAATCAATGAAGAGTGTTTTCAATGATGAGAAGGTGTTGATGAAAGGTTAAAACGAGCTATTGATTGCTAAAACCTAGTTTACCTTGCCCATGCTAAGTGATGGCTGTTATTTTTGGGAAAATGGGTCCTTTAATATTTTCCTTTCTCACCATAAGGAACTCTGGAACAAACCAGAGTTTCTCCCCTTTATGGTCCTTCTGAAAGACATGGGTATCTTATCTAATTGGTTAGTTTGATATTCGTTGTAGGCAGGGTGACTCCTTGTCAAGCAGGAGTGGGCTTTGTTCTTCTTCCCTGCTGTGTGGGCTCACTTCCTGCCCGCATGTGGACAGGAGCCTTCCCTTGGAGAAGGCTTACTTCTTTTTTTTCTCTCTGTCATAGGCTCACCTCTCACTAGGCAGGTGGAGTCCAGATCTGCCTAGGTCAAATCCCCACTTCAGCAGTTACTGACTAGCTCAATGTCTGATGTCCTCTTCTGTGTGATGGGTAACAAGGTGTCAGCCTCATAGAGCTATTGACAGAATTAAATGAGGCACTATTTATGAGAAAGGCTCATCAGGTGCCTGCCATAGAGCTAGTGGTCAACAATGGTCACTGGGTGGTGGTTCTAATTGCTATTATGTTCAAAAGTCCAGCTGCAATGCTTCCTCCTCCTGGAAGCCTTCCCAAACTGCTCCAGATGGAAGACAGCACGTTTCTTCTCTGGAGCTCTTCTAACCTCTTTTTTGTTTGCTTGTTTGCTTTTTTGTTCTTTCTTTCTTTCTTTCTTTCTTTCTTTCTTTCTTTCTTTCTTTCTTTCTTTCTTTCTTTCTTTCTTTCTTTCTTTCTTTCTTTCTTTCTTTCTTCTTTGAGGTAGAATCTAGCCTAGACTGACCTGGAATTCACTATGTAGTCTCAGGGTGGCCTCAAACTCACAGCAATCCTCCTACCTCTGCCTGAAATTAAAGGCATGTGCCACCATACCTGGCTTCTCTATCTTTTTGATGTCTTATTTCTCTTCCCAATGGGGTTAGAATTCATGGTGAGTTTAGCACTGACTCAGTCTGTGTCCACCGATCTGTCTCAGGTCTGGACACAGCGTAGGTGCAGGGTGAATTCCACCATTTACAGCTGGGGTAGGGGAAGCAACCTGTGACTCTCAGGGCAAGAGAAAGGCTTTGATTAGCACCTTAGATGGAATCCCTCCATCCTGATGTATGTGGAAACTCCGAAGAATGCAGCTCACTCTCATTGTTTTGGATTAACCAGGATGACTGGTGTTAAAATGCTCAGTGATGCTCATGGCTGGGGAGGCCCTAACCCTCAGAGGGGAAACCACTACTGTTGTCTGGCTAAAATGGATATATTATGACCACCAAACTGCTCTCTAAATACTGATATTTGTGCCCAGATATGAATGCTACTCTCACTTCTGGTTAGAGAAGCTTCTCTTTTCAGATGGCGGTGACCACCGGGGTGACTCACAATTCATCAAAGTGCTGAGAAGTGACAGTGGAGTGGTCAGCACTGAGACATCTCTGTCACACCCTCCTAAGCTCAGAGACCACCGTGGAAGAAGTGGCAGAAAGAATGTAAGCGCCCAAAGAAGGGAGGAGGGCTTAGCAATACTGTCTTCTGATACAAAGTGACTGTCTTGTTCGGGAACTCACAGCGACTGAAGACCTACATGAAAGGAGGTAAAATGTTGACAAGAAAATAGAACAGAGACTAATTTGAAAGAAGGGATTCAGTGGAGGGGGGGTTGGTGGGAGGGGATTATGATCATGGTATATTGTCTATATGTACTGAGGTTGTCCATAAAAGAGTTTTTCAAATGCTTAACAGAAGCCTGATGGCCTGGTTTGATTCCCAAGTCCTCATGTAAAGTCAGATGCACAAAGTGGTGCATACATCAGGAGTTTACAGTGAATGGCGAGAGGCCTGGTGTGCCTATTTCCTCATTCTCTCTCTTCTTACAAATAAATTTAGAAAAATTAAAAATGCTCATCAGGCAGTAGGTCCTTCCCCAGTACAGCTACTCTCATTGGCAATCCCTCCGATCAGTTCTGTAGCTCTGAAATGACTGCCCATGCCACAGGTGGCTTCTCTGCAGGCCCCAGCTCGGGGATCAGTTGTGATGTGACCATTTGTACTGGTTTTGCTTTGTTTTAGTGAGCAGGTGGCCTGCCAGGCACATCGGGGACATACTTCTCCCAGAGAAAGACAGGTGCAGAGCAAGCACCCCCCTCTCCAGGAAAGCACCTTCATTTCCTTGTCTGGAGACTTCAAAGAGGACATGCTCCCACAGTCTTTTTGTGGGAGGGAGGAAGGGGTCTGGGGTGGTCCTGATGTCTTCTTAGACCCCGGGGAAAGTTAAGAACAAGAAAAGGAATTGGGAGAATTATGCTTTCAGAGCTCAACACTGGTCCCTGGCTGCAGGTCAGAAATGTGGTTTTAGAATTTTTCTGTATCAAAGAAACTGGTGGGTGTAAATGTCAACAGTGGTACCACATGTTAGTGACAATTCCCCAGAGAAGCCTGAATTTCCTCCTGGCCTGCTGTCTGAAGAGGATTTATGTTCCTTTCATTCAACCTTCGACAAGGCTTTGGAATAATTTGCTGGGAAGTGAGGAAACCTCCACAGGAGATTCTGAGCTTCCTGCTTTCATGCAGGCAGGTGCTTAAGAGATTAATTGGGAAAATAAATGGAATGTGATTGCATCTGGGCTCTGAGTTTATGGAGCACTTGTGTACCAGGTAGACTGATCACCCCAGAGGGCATTGTGAAATGCTGAGCAGATTCGAGCTTCATTAGCTTTTGTTGGGAGGATTATAGGATGAATGGGTCACGGGAGGGGAGGAGATACTGTTTCCTGGGCATGGAGGTGGCAGAGCACAGACGTGCCAGGGTCTAGTCAGAAGGCAGTCAGCCTGGGTCATGGTTCTGTCACAGGAAGCAATGGGAAAGATCCCAAGTGGAAGGGCTGGGGTGACTCATTGGGGGCTTGAAGCCCTCCTCCTGGCCACCTTGGGTTTGTCTGGCTGGAACTGGGAGGGGGCTGGGCTTCTGAGGGGCCATGGACTCTAAGGTGGCCACTGGCCAAGGCGTCCCAGCGCTATCAGTCCTCAACTCCTTATCCACAGTCCGTTCTCAAAAAACAGCCAACGCGGCAGCTCCGGGTGGCCAGGATTGCGACACCAGATGTGTTTGTTCCCCATGTTTGTGAAATACCTCAGAGGCACTGTTCCAGTGCCACCTGACTAGTTTTCTGATTGCCACACGGCCCTGGCTCCATCTGGTAATACTCAACTGGGGCAGACTGGTCAGAGATTTGGGGATGTTTGTGGGCTTAGAACTTGGAGACCTCATTTAAAAAAATTTTAAAAAAATATTCACTTGAGAGAGAATGAGAAAAAGAGGGAGGGAGGGAGGGAGAGAGAGAGAGAATGGGTTCCTCAGGGCCTTGGAGACCTCATCTTGCCCACCAGAGAAAGGAGTATTTTTTTTAACTTGTCTGATTTTTAAATATCACTTGAGGGGCTCAGAGGTAGTTGGGGTGACTTAGGGTAAGCATTGTAGCTCTAGACTGGTTACTCCACCTCTCTGAGCTTCGGTTCCTTCCTCTGCATGATGAGAATAATAATTCCTACCTTGCAGGATTGTGGTCCCCAAGCACACCAACCAGACCCAGGCAGAAGGTCAGGGCCTCAGCTAGCTTGCAGTTTGCCATACCCATTCCCCCTACCTTGCCTTCAATAGCAAAGTTGACCTCAGCTGTTCACATTGTTGAAATTCAATCTTGCATTTAATTCTTGCAAATGAGCGATGGCCAACTTTTGCCGGAGAGCAGGAAGAAGAGGCCTGGCTAATACATTAACAGTGGGAACTCAGAACTCCCTGGCAATTGGCTCAAGAATTGGCTGAGGGTACTTAATGGAACTGGCTCAGCTGAAGGAAGTAGGCTGCAGAAGGCAGATGGCCTGTGCATCACTTCCTTTATTGACCACCTTCTAAAGGGACAAACTCAGCAATTATTGATCTTCTAGTAGATGCCAAATTCCAGAAAAGTTTTGCATATATTTCTCATGTTTCACCTCCTTAACCTTAAGAAGTAGATAGTACTACTCTTACTAAATGTTTACCGTGTGGTTTTTATGTGTTAGACAGTGCTCTAGGAAATAAGACATGCAAGCGAACTGGGAACCAGTGTGGGGACAAGACTTGCTCAAGGTCACTCAGTCGGTGCGTGGCCAGTCAGGATACTCTTCCTATTCTCCTGAGTCTTTTTCTAGGATCACTGGTATTCTGGGATGCTGTAGAGATATAAACATGCATATATGCACACACATCTGCACCTACAAACACACCCACTGTCCCATGTACATGACAGAGGTGAACACTCACACACCATGCCAACAAAAGCACGGCAGACATGCTGGGGTACAGGTGCACATCCCAATACCATCCTGTCCCATCCACACAAACACATGTGTGCTTGTACAAATATACACTACTCCCTTTATAGGGAAAGATCACTCTCAAATTTCTGGAACTTCAGAATATTCCAGAATGGCATTGCCGATACGATCTCAATGATTTTATTCTCTGTTTCTCTTTTCTTTTCTCTTTCCATCCTTTTCTTCCTTCTTCTACCCTGTCCTCTATCTTCTTCCTGTTTTCATTTCTCTCTCTTCTCTATTTTTTTCTTTCATCATTTGGAGACTACAACTCCTCTCTCTTTTGTAGTTCTTTTTTTTTTTTTTTTGAGGTAGGGTCTGGCTCTAGCCCAGGTGGACCTGGAATTCAGTATGTAGTCTCAGGCTGGCCTTGAACTCATGGCGATCCTCTTACCTCTATTTCCTGACTCATTGGAACATTCAACTCGAAATTCAGGACTATGTGAGGCTAAGTTTGCTAAATTCTCCCTCAGTTAGGTTTGACCTCGTGTGGCTGTGCTGACCCCTCCCACTGCCCCCTCTGATGTGTGACCACTGGGCATTGTGCGCTCATATTTAAGTCTATCCCATGTGCTGGGTGTCCCTGGCCCAGCACCCTCCTCCTCTGCTCTCCCATATATATGCCAAGTGCCTGTGAGGACTTCTTCCAAGTGTTTCATCACGCCTCAGGGTGGGGATGCATCTAGTTCTGCATTTCAACACTTTGCTTCCACCTGGCATTTTATTTGCTAGTGAATTAAAGTATTCACTCATCTCGATGCTGGTGACCTATGTGCTTTATGAGGACCTGTGTGCTGGTCCCAGGATACATGGCAAGTGTAACTCGTAGACCTTAATGGCTACCTGGGAGATAGGCTGAGGTTCGGGGCCTTTCAGTTCCTTAACAGAGGCAACTCAAACTCCACAGAACATTTCATCATTCCAGTAGCTCAAGGTGGGGGTGGGGGAATTTGAGAAACCTCGGCAACTCCCGTGCCTCTGTCCCTGAAGAGTGCCAACACACTCACCTTTCCCAACATATATGCTTTCTCGTGGTATCCAGGACAGCTCTCTCTGCATGTATCTAACACACCTTTGCTTGTACCAGTGTAGTGGTTTAATTTAGGCGTCCCCCAGAAACTTATGTGTTCTGAATGCTTGATCCCCAGCTGGTGGTAGTTTTGGAATTGGAACCTTGGGGGCAGGCTTATGGGGGTTATAGCTGATTCCCCTTGCCAGTGTTTGGCACACCTTTCTGCCACTGTTTGCAGTGCTGTGGAGGAATGATGTCCACAGCTCATGCTGTCCTTTTTCCTGCCATCATGGAACTTCCCCTTGAGTCTGTTAGCCAAATAAACCCATTCCTCCCATCAGCTGCTTTTGGTTGGGTTCTTTGTTGCAGCAATGAGAAAGCTGACTACAACAACCAGCAAAGGCTGTTGAGGTATGTGGAGAGATGAAACGTTCTTTCTCCCTGGGGCCCTTGGGCTCAAGGGTCCAGCATTTACCCTCTCCCTGGCCATCTGGCCTCATTGCCCAATTGGAAGAGTTTGTAAGGGCAGGTTGGGGAATTCAGGCCTCGTAAACAATTCCTAGGCATATTCTGCAGATAGCTCAGGAGTGGCTTTAGCAACATGTACTTTGTCTTGGGGCAAACTCACTCTAACACACACACACACACACACACACACACACACACACACACACTGCTGGAGAAGATTTAACAGGAAGATGGAAAGAGGGGCTCCAGCGAGGATGGCCCTGTGGGACAGAACATCACCCAGTGAGAGAAAGGGAACTGAGCACCAGGTGCTTCATGGGCACTGGGCCAGACTGAGAGATTGTTCAATAGAAAGAAATGGAATTCCAGAGGTGGGGCTCTCTTGAGTACTTAGCTGATAGTCTTATATGGTGATTACTTATGATTCAGTCCAATGTTGTAACTGGACCATAAACTCTTAGCAAGCAGGGATCAGGGCTCATATCCATTTTCCCTTTCTCAAACCACCTAATTCAGAACCTTGTGCATTGGCAGTATTCAATGAAGGCATAAAAGGAAAGGCAGCTGGGGCTACATTTGCCTGATCCTATGCCATGTCCCAAACCTTTTGCTGTGAGTCAACCCCTCTGATAGCTGAGCTCATTTTCAGGCATGTGACCCATTCCTGTTCCCTAGCTGGATCCCATTTCTGTGTGTAACAGTTTAAGGCTTTGAGGAGCTGTATTGGAACAGGAATAAAAAGGATTTACACACACACACATACACACACGCGCGCACACACACACACACACACAGAGAGAGAGAGAGAGAGAGAGAGAGAGAGAGAATATGAAAATATGAATAGGCTGTAGTGGGGCTATGGGGCTATGGAAGTTTGTGATATCCACACCAGGAAGAAGAGAGTCCCATGGGATTATAGACACCATAGTGGCCTCCTTGGCACCAGCAGGACTAAGTGGATAAGAAGAGAGGAGGCTGGTCCAGGGCAGAGGACCGGGCAGAGTGAAGGTGCAGAAGAGGCCCTGTACACACTTGCACTTGCTCTTTTCCCCTCTTGCTTACTCATTCATTCCTCCATTCCACAGGCCCTGCTCTGGGTCAGGCACGGTTCCAGGCTTTGTGGATAGAGCTAAGGACAAGTCATGTTGATAAATTTGTGCAGAAGCCAGATAATGAACAAATATTGTAGGCGAGGAACACATCAGCTGGGTGTTACGGAGTGTTGGACAGGCAGGGGAAGGAGGGTAAGCAAAGATTGAGCCCTTAAATACAAAAGGTAAGAGGGTCAGGCCTGGATAGGGGACATAAAGTGAGGGGAAAATGGCAAGAAGTGTCCCAAGCATGGAGTTCCAGGGCCAGGAAGTCCTCTGTGGCAGGAGTGTAGGAAGTCCAGGGTGGTGATGAACAGGGAAGAGTGAACAAGATCGGGTGGGAAGGTAAGCAGCAGAGGTGTCCAAGGCAGGCCAATGGTCACTCAGAGCCTTCTGGGCCATGATAAGGATTTTTAGAAACAGGTTTCATGGTCTGGAACTCACTGTGTAGCTGTGAGAGTTTATATTGATTGTCAACTTAACAGGACCTGGAATCACCTAGGAAATGGCCTTTCTGCATGCCTGTGAGGGCTTATCCAGATTCGGCTAATTAAAATGAGAAGATCCACCTTAACTGTGGGTGGACCATTCCATGGACCGGAGTCTTGCACAGTATAAAAAGGAAAAAGCTGACTGGGCCTGAGTGTTCATCACTCTGCTTCCTCACTGTAGACTGAATGTGACCCCTGTGCTGCATGCTTCTGCCACCATGCTTCCCCTGCCATGTTAGACTGTAACCTTGAATTCTAAGCCAAAATCAACCCTTCTGCCTTAAGCTGATTTTTGTCAAATATTTTGTCTCAGTAATGAGAAAGGTAACTCATGTAGTAACTGAGATGACCTTGGAATTCTGATCCTGATTCTTCTGCTTCCACCTCTCTTTAAAAATTCTTTTTTTAAATCTTAAATATATATTTATTGTCCATAATGAGTTACATTATTTAGTGGGCAAACAATGAGTTGTTATCCCCAATTCCCCAATGCCCCCCTCCACATCCCCAATCAGCTGGATATCCTCCTCTGTGTACCATCTGGATCAGTCCTTGTGGCAGGGGACCCTGGATAGCCTAGTACTCAGCCCGGACCTCCTGGCTCAAGTGTGTTGTTGCTGAAGGGTGCCATGCCTCTTATTTATTTGTAAGCAGAGAGACATAGGAGGGAGGGAGGGAGAGAGAGAGACAGAGAGAGAGACAGAGAGAGAGAGAGAGCACCAGAGCCTCCAGTTGCCAGTTGCTGGAAATGAACTCCATATCTATGCACCATTTTGTGCATCTGGCTTTACGTGGGTGCTGGGGAATTGAACTTGGGTTGTTAGGCTTTGCAGGCAAGCACTTTAACTGCTGATCCATCTCTCCACCCTTGCTTGCTTCCACCTCCTGAGTGCTGTGATTACAGATATGCACCACCATGTCTGGTTTATGTGGTACTGGGAATTGAACCCAAGGCTTCATGCACCTTAGGAAAGCACTTCAGCTGAGCTACCCTTCCCACCTACCATGGGGAGTTTCGATTTCTTCTGAAGCAGCCTGTATTAGCTACACTTGTGTCACTGTGTACCTGCCAAACTCCCTGAAAGGAGGAAAGATTTGTTTTGGCTCATGGTTTCAGAGGGTTTCTGTCCATCATGGCATGAAGGATGCAACAGGAATGTGTGGTAGAGGCTGTTTATATCAAAGTACACTAGGAAGCACAGAGCCTGACAGGGAACAGGGGCTAGCTGTAACCTTCAAAGGTCTGCCCTTTTTGACATGCTTACACCCTTTAGGTTCATAGTGTCCCCAGATAGCACCACTTGCAGAGGGGGATGTTTTGGATGCAAAGGAAATCTAAGCAATCTAAATGAGAGATGCTATTGTCTTGAATTAGGGTGCACGTGGTGTTAAGCTGTGGTCACTAGATAAGCACTCAGAACAAGAGTCTTGAGAATGGAATGTAAAGGAAGAACAAAGACCAGGGGATGACTCTTGGGCTTCTTGCTGAAGTAACCAAGCAGATGGGGCTTCCACTCATTGACAATAGAGGCAGGGTGGGGGGAAGGTTTTGGGGAGTAGGGATGAGACATGACATCATCTTACAAATGTCCCCTGAGTGACCCATGATATCCCTACTTGTAATGCTGCAAACAGTGCCTGGAACCCCTGTTGAAAGGGGTTTCTGTTGTGTTCTCTTCCCTCTCTGAGGTCTTTGAAGGTCCTGCCTTCTCACTATGTCTGCTGGGGTTGCTGTGAGAGCCCTGCAGACAGCCGCTGCAGGACATTCTCATGAAAGCACAGCTCCCAACTCTGGAAGGCTGTGCTGGGATCTGGAATGACTAAAATTGGGAACTTCCATTCCACCCAACTTACTCAACTAAACCGGCATGCAGATCAACAAACCTGCCCACATTGGATAATATGATATTGGGGATGTGCAAATTAAACTTGACTCATTAAAGAAGAGAGTACGTCTGGGCATAGTGGAGCATACCTTTAATCCAGCACTTGGGAGGCAGAGGTGGGAGGCTAGCTTTGAGTTTGAGGCCAGTCTGGGACTGCAGAGTGAGTTCTAGCTCAGTCTGGGCTAGAGTGAGACCCTGCCTTGAAAAACAAACAAACAAACAGACAAAAAAGGAGATCCAAAGAACCCTGGGAGAAGAAGGAAGAGATATTTGAGCTATATTTCTTACTGCTTTTTAGAATCAGTAACTGAGGCCCCAAAATGTTAAGTAACTCTCCTCAATTGACACAGCGTGTTGTGGTTTGAATGAAAAGTTCCCCATCGCCTCATGTGTTTTGAATACTTGGTTCCTAACTTGTAACAATTTGGGAAGGTTATGGGACCTTTGGAAGGTGGAGCCTTGCTAGAGGAGGGGGAGTTGGGGAAGATATAGCCCAGCTCTAAGTGCAGCATTTAAACTATTTCCTTCCTGCTACTGTGGAGATGCCTGGCTGGCTATTTGCTCCTGGTATGCTTTTCCTGCCATGATAAAACTTCCCCTCAAAACTGCAAGCTGGAAATCAGCTATTTTCTTCTGTACATTGCTTCTGGTCAGATTTTTTTTTTTTATCAGCAACAAGAAGGTTACTGCTATACAGTGTTTCGGAGCAGTGGCAGGGCTGGACACACTGACATATTTGCCAGTGTTGTATCAGATCTCGCAGGACACACCTTTTCAATACATGGTGTCTTGCAGACAAGGCAGGAGAGGATGGTAGCCAAGAATTACAGCTGGGATCAGACAGGTTGGTGTTCAAATCCTGATTCTGGCCTGTGTGATGTTGGAGAAGCTGTCACCACTGAAGTTTTAGCCTCTTCATTTCCAAAGTGGATCACAGTAGATCTAAGTAGATCTAGAGCTAAGTATGGAACTTTTGTGTGCTCTGAGCACTGAGTGTGGAGTTCAGACAAAGCATGGTTATCTCTCCATGACCACTACTACTCCACTTGAGGCCACTATCATCCTGGGTCTGGATCTTGGCTTTTTTTTTCTTTGTCTGTATTCACAGCAGAAATAGAATCTGAGTGGAGCATCTTGTATCACTATGGATGAAGGGATCTCAGGAGGAATCTGAGAAGTAAAGGATATGGGAGAGGACACAGGAAGAGGCGCTATGAAGATCTGTTCTCAGCAGCCTTGGTGGGTCCCACGAGGGCTCAGCACCAATGGCCCCATGCAGGAGGTGAGTCTTCTACCCGCCACTAGATAGTCACCAAATAGTATGTGTGACTGACTCCTAGGCATTTCACTGTGAGTTCTGTACAGGTGGTCGGTTCACAGAGTAACCTTGGAGAAAGCTGCCTTCTGAGTGGCTTCAGCAACCCCTGCTCTCAGCTGCTGGTCCACTTCCCACAGACAAGGTACTGATTTGACTGCCAGCACAGCCTTAGCACTCTCTAAACTCTGCTTTATGAAAGGTGTGTGTCGGGGGGACAAGTCTGAGGTACCGGCATCTGACCTTATTTGAACTGACATGGCAGATGTTTTAATTGCTTTCATTTTCATGGTAAATGACACAGCATCTCCCCCTTGATCATGATATAAAAGTTAATGTTAATATGAATAAATTCACATTAAATAACTGTTGATTTAAAGATGATTATCAAGTAGCTAATGGTACCAGTGGTAGGCAGACAAAGCAAATAACATGTAGGGTTTCCAGAAGATGGGACTTTGAGGGAAAGAGTGTTTGGAGAGAGAGCAGGATAAGTCCTGGACTGGAGGAGGGCCTCGCCCTCCACTCTCAGTGGCCTGGGTGACTCATGGCATCAGTGGAGAAAGCACAGTATTAAAAGGTCCCACTGTGGTTGGGCATGGTGGTACATGGCTTTAAACTCAGCACTCAGGAGGCAGAGGTAGGATTGTTGTGAGTTCAAGGCCAGCCTGGGACTAGGGAGTGAGTTCCAGGTCAGCATGGGCTAGAGTGAGACCCAACTTCAAACACAAGCAACAAAAAAGGGAACCACTGTATAGTCTTAGCAAATTATGCCTGTGCTGGATTTCCAATGGGAAACTAAGTGTTTGGACCAAGATGAGTCAGGATTGTGTTGATTGTAAGTGTCAGAAAGGCAAATAAGGTTACTCTTGATAGGAAGCTACTGCTTCATAGAACTGTGACATTCAGAGTTATGGCAGAATATTAGCCTTCCTTCATGTTGCTGTGACCAAGTACCTGATAAGAAGCAACGTTAGGGGCTGGGGAGATGGCTCAGTGGCTAAGGGCACTTGCTTGCAAATCCTGCTGGCCCAAGTTCAATTCCCCAGCCACCCGCACAAAGCCAGATGGACATTCATTTGCAGTAGACGTGGACAGACAGACAGACAGACAGACAGACAGACAGACAGACAGACACACCTATAGTCTTTTTAAACAACTAACATACGGGCTCACAGGTTAAGAAGGAATACAGTACATGGTGGCGTTGAAGCTATGGCGGCAGGAGCTTGAGGTGGCTGGTCGCACTGTTTTCCACAGTCAGGAAATAGACAGTGGACAGGAAATGGGGCTGGACTGTAAAGGGCCTCCCCCAGTGACCCACTTCCTCTAGTCAGGCTCCACCTCCTTAAGGTTCCACAAAACACCTTCAGCTCAGAACCAAGTGTTCACACACATGGAGGGAGCCTATATCAGACATTTTAAATTCAAAGCATAACTGGTGGCTTCAGTTCTGGCAGGATCCAGGGTCTCAAATGTACCCTCGCCTCATTCTGATTCCCTTTATTCCTCATTCTCAGGCTGGCTTTTCCAGGAGGGGCTCTCAAAAGTCCTAGGTTTACACTAATATTTCAGCTCCCAGATACAGAGGGAAAATACTTTCTAGAAGGTTTTTGTTGTTGCTGTTCAACTTCTTTCTTTTTTCTTTTCTTTTCTTTTCTTTTCTTTTCTTTTCTTTTCTTTCTTTCTTTCTTTCTCTTTCTTTTCTTTCCTTTCTTTCCTTTCTGTCTTTCCTTCCTTCCTTCCTTCCTTCCTTTCTTTCTTCCTTCCTTTCTTTCTTTCTTTCTTTCTTTCTTTCTTTCTTTCTTTCTTTCTTTCTTTCTTTCTTTCTTTCTTTCTTTCTTTCTTTCTTTCTTTCTTTCTTTCTTTCTTTCTTTCTTTCTTTCTTTCTTTCTTTCTTTCTTTCTTTCTTTCCTTCCTTCTTTCTTTCTGCAGGGTCTCACTCTAGCCCAGGCTGACCTGGAACTCACTCTGTAGCTCCCAGACTGGCCTTGAACTCAGGTGATCCTCCTACCTCAGCCTCCCAAGTGCTTTGCTTTAGAAGTTTTGACTAAATTCTCAGAAATGAGTCTGAGACTCCAGATGTATGGAAGGTTCTGATTGGCCAGGCTTTGATCATGTGCCCATAAGTGATTATGGTGCATATGGAATGAAGGAAGGGAGAGCAGATGACTCAGCCTTTCCAAACCCCATGGATCAGAATGGGTGGGAGGAGGGTAGGGCTCCTCCAAGGATGCTCTCATTAGGGAAACAGAAGGATGCTGAAGCAGGAGGTGTTTTACTAACGGGAACATTTCCTTTAGATCGTTCCAGCTCTGCCCTTTGGGATTCACCCCGTGCTACTCTCTGGTGTTTGTGGAGACTCCAAGGCTCTCCCCAGAAGCCCTCTCTGCTTCCTCTAGCTGTCCCCTCCTTCTTCCTCCCTTAGCCTGCCATCAGTGCCTCTGCCCTCATCCTACCCCACCCCATCCAGTTCCTCCATCCACTTTACAGAGGAACCCGCTGCTCATCCCTTGACCTAAAATCCCCACATCTAGCTGCAAACAACTCTTTCTTCTGGCATTAAGAGCCAGGGCTCCCCTGAGCCTGCTCCCTTTACCTCCTTGCTTCTAGAGACTCTAGACCTCAGCATCTATCCTCACATGGACAAAGGCAGGAAGAGCAATCCTGGGCTGTGGTGGGGCTGACACTACAAGCAAAGCACACATTACTATAAGCAAAGCATCTCACACCTGGCTGCTGATGGTTAGAACCACAGATGTTGCATGGATGAATACCAAGCCCAAAAGGAGGTACCTCACTTTCCCCAGCCTTCATTTCTATTCTCCTTCATGCCTTCACCTCTCTGGTCATATTAGAGTCCTCTTCATGTCTTGAGCACATATATTTTTCTTCCACATTTGCTCCGCCTCTCCCTTCTTCCTACAATACCCTTCCTTTTTGTTTTCCCTAAGGCTGGCTCATGACTCTTCTGGGAACCCTGGCCAGTCACAGACATCAGGCTCCAGCCAGCCCGACGCTAAGGCTGAGGCATTATCATCCTTGTATTAGGTCACCCAAGCACAGGGGACATTTCTGTATTAAAGCACACATTAGTGTATATTTTTGTGGTCGTTAAGGGTCAGTTTCCACTCACTGTGTGGTTCTTGCTTCTGTCCACCCTCAGTACATAGGGAAATAAATGCTCAGAGCTAGCTGGATCGGGTAAACTTATCTGCTTGAAGGTAAGGACTGAATCTAACTATTCTTTGTTTTGCCCTGTCTGGTACCCATCACAGTTCACTTAGATGAAGGCTAGATAAAGTCAGGGAAGGGATCAATGAAGCAAAAGAAGGTATAAAGGCCCAAGAAGAAGAGGGCTTTGGACAGTGGAGTCAGGGCTGAAGACATAGTTCCAAAGCTGTGTGAGGAGGACCCATGGCTGGAGCTGGGGAAAAAGCCCAGACTCTTTCCTGGAATGGCCTTTCTCCTGGTCCGATGGGAAGGGAGAGACCCCACCCAGCCAGAACAAGAGTATTAACATGCGGATATGATTTGTGCAGGATTTCACAGTCTTATCTGTTAATAATAAAAATAAAATTACATTAAAATACAACCATGTGTGGGTTGCAGGAGAAGTTTAATGATTCCTCATGTAGTCAGATGTATGTCCCTTTAATTGAGGCATAATGATATGGGTAATAACAGCCTGGGTCTGTTTGTGGCTTCTTTCTTCTGAGGAGCTCAAAGCACTTTCTCCTCTTATCTCATCTCTCTCCCTGGCTTCCCAGGGAAGTGGCTCTTATCACCCCCCATTTCTCAGGGGTCTGGGTGCTATGACTCACCCCATGGCTCTAGAATATACCCTATGGTCCCCCAGCTTGGGTGGGGTCCCCATGACTTTTCTTTCTTGGGCAATGAGGACAGCTTGGCTGTGACAGACATTCTGAACTAGCCAATGCCACCCCAGGAAGCTGAGGCGTGGGTGTGGAGTGGGCAAAAAGGGAGAGGAGGGCCTGGTTCAAGATCAGAAAGAGATGTGAGGCCCAGAGGAGTCAAGATGCTAGATCCTGAACATCCCGAGGTCTGGGCCATTTCCTCCTTACTTTCCCATCCCTGGACCCCAGCACAGTGCATGATGCCCATGACATGGCGTGGGTATGGAAGCCACATGTATAGATGACCAAGTAACAGATGGAATTGTCATGATATCCTTCAAGACCCAGTTCAAAGATAACTTCCCTGGGGTTCTGTCATGGGCTCTCATGAACCACCATGGGCTCCCAGCTCTGGTGTGTTTACCATGTACCACCCAACTCCACTCATGTTCACTCCTTGCCCCTCTTCCCCAGGGTCTGTGAGCACAGAGCACCTCCCACCATAGGGCTGGGAAGAGAGAGCTTCAGGAAAGACTTGGCTTTGAAATCAGAAAATAAAATACATTTAAGCCAGGGTCTTCTCGCCAGCTGTGGGGCTCAGGAAATCTCTTCTGTGAGCACACCCCTGCCCCACTTCCTCACCCCAAACAGAGTGAAAAGACACACTTTATTGGTGAGGTTAACCATGGTGACATTGCTTGGCACCTAGTAGGTGCTGGGTATTCATTTCCTATAGTCATATTAGACTTGGTGGTCTCCAGCTCTGGCTCCAAATCAGAATGGCTCTTCTGGAACCCCCCCCCTGGGAAACTCTGCTCTGTGAATCTGGGGTGGGGCCGAGGCATCTGCCTGTCAACATGATGAAAGGCTTCTCATCATTCTGATGGCAGTGAGCTGATCTTTCTTGAAGCAAATGTGTGATCGAATATAAAATGTACAAAAGTCACTGATGTCTCTGGTTTCTAGGGTCCAGGGAATGGATAGTAAATGTCCCCAAGTACAGTGGGCCAGTGACTTCTTTCAGAAGGAGCCCTGGGGCTAACATTACAGCCAGGTCACCTGTGATATAATGGAAGAAGGTCACGGTGCTTCTTCCAGCTCTGAACTGATTGAGCTGTCACCATTAGACATCACTTTGCTGTTTCCTCTTGGGGGATGTCTTTGTCACAAACTCTCCATGTTTTCACACTTGAAGCTCAGATCTATCTGGTGGAGAGAGGAGCCCAGTAAACTCCATGAGCCTCAGTCAACGGAGTCATGAGGTGTTACCAAAACTTTGGCAAAATTCATGTCTCAAGTTTATGAAAAATTAGAGGTGGAAATGAAAGTTCATAACCATCTTCAGCTACCACCAAAATCTAAGAGACTCTTAAGGAATCTCTATGAAGACTGGGGTGACGGCCGAGTTTTCTTTCTGAAAAGCAAGTTCTCTTCTGAAGGGAAAATACCTTAAAGGTTCAGGGTCACCAATGTAGATCAGAGCTCAGGTCTGGGGCTTGAGTACAGACAGGACCCTGCCAGCTTCTCAATGTGTGACTTTAGCCAGTCCAAGGAACCTGCCTAGGCCTTGATGACTTTTGAGACATGAGCCAACAATGAAAACTTCTTTCTCTAAAGCTTATGATCCTGAAAAGAAATGTGGAGAAAGGAAGTTAATCTAGCCTCAAGGGCAGTAAAGGACCAACGATAGACTCTGTAAAGCTGCTCATCAACATTTGAGGTGGGAGTTAGCAGTGCTCTGGATGCTGGGGTAAGGGAGACCCAAGCATCTCACACTTGGCACCAGCAGTGAATGGGAGAAGGACAGAACATAGCACAGGACACTTTCACACACTGTTTTCTTCAGTTTCACACAATTTTTAGACGTCTAATCACTAGATATCCACCATTCACAATAACCAGTTGTATTTCATAGGTCAAACAACTGAAGTCCAAAGAGGTGAAGGTCCCCCAGAGTCACCCAGTGATTTGGTGGCCCTAGATTTGAACCCACATCCACTTGGCTCTGTATGCCTACTCCTCTACCTCCTGCTATGGTCATTGTTTGTTCTTAGAGTCCCACTGGGGTGGCTCTGAAGATACTTCTTCCAGGGAGGTAGACAGCCTTCTTCTCCTAGGCACTGACCACTGGTAATGTCAATAAGAGACGTAGTAGAATGTGTCAGGTTCAAAGACATCGAGGTGCTGGCTTGTGTTATCACAGCTGGGACATGAAGTCTTTCCCAGGCTCCAGAGCAGAGCTGGGCACTGTCTCTGCAAGTTGGACCTGGGGCAATGGCCCTTGACAAGGTAATCATTATTGCAAGCAATCAAGGGGGCTGGTCAGGTCTTGAAGTCTTAAAAGGCACAGAGTTCCAGACCCGGGGCCACCCAAGAGCTTCTGAGGGTAGGATTGCATAAGAGTGACCTCTTCTTGGACCCAGAAAACAAGACAGCTAGCTTCTTTTCCATGTACCATGCATGACTCATTTTCCAAGAAGCCTAGCCATTCCCTGGTTGGCTTGGGAACCAGGCCAGGGCTTAGTGGAGCAGGAAAGACACTGAGTGGGTGGCAGCATTGGGTGCCTAGTCTTTCTCCCTAGGTGGAACAGATTTTATGTGTGAGACTGGGTATGGGACTATCTCACTTACCAACCCTTTCCATTCCACTTGTCCATCCATATGGTCACAGTTGGGGACTGAGGCTTGTGTGGCTCATTGTGCTTGTGTTACAGAAGCTGTGTGTGTGTGTGTGTGTGTGTGTGTGTGTGTGTGTGTGTGTGTGTGTGTAAAAGCCATGGAAACTATGGCATAATCTGAGAGGTAGAGAAAAGCTTTCCAGGCCCTATTCCCATCTTTCCTACCCAATATAGACAGGCTTCAAAGTCAGAGGTCGAGATTTAGTCCCAGATATCCCTCTATGTTCCCGCCCCCATCTGTCCACCCCTAGTTCTTGGATCTCACATTTACAGACCCACCCTGGGGAGGTCATTCTAACCTGTCTTCATTTTCTCATCTGCATAGCACTATGGGCCTGTCAGAGTTGTGAGTTGTCAAGGAAATTAAATAGAAGAAATAAAGAAGAGGGCTTGCCTTGTCGCTTGGGTTGAAATCATCCCTGTTTCCCTTCACGAACCCTCTGGACAGAAGTCTGTAGCTATTTGGTGCTTCTGGGAGACCATCCGTAAAATCCAGCTCCCGTCTCAAGTAAGCCTGATACTCTGTTTTCTCCTTCCTGGTGTATTTCCACATAATTCTGCCAGGAAGAGACTTTGGGTCTAAAGATGTCAGGCTGTTCCACACACTGATCTTTTTTCTAAGGCTCCTAGTCCAGAAATTGGGATTTTAAGAGCATGGCCTCTCTGTTGTTGTAAGGCTGACTGAGTTGATTTAATGCCATGGCAGCCTAGCTCCGGAACCTCAGAAGTGTTCCACAGAGTCAGTTTTGTGGATGGCTATAAATAGCTCTTTCTGTTGGTGATGCAGCCCTGGCTGGGGCCTTGGCCTTCGTGGTCAAGGCTGAACTGACTCACTCTGTAGTGACAGGCCTAGGTAGTGACGCCAAAGTGCTGGGCTCCTTACCAAAGCCCCAAGAACAACTCAGCTATTATCTTGTAACAGGTTGCCTTTGGCCTTGGCCAAGCCTAGAGAAGGTGGGAGAGAGGGATGCCCATGACCATCAGGCCACGGGAAAAAGAGAAACTCCTATATGGTACCCTGGCCAAGGCAGCAGACAAGGATGCTGGCAGGGCATGTGTGGCCCTTCGGTGGAGGGTGACCATCTAGAAAGCCACAGGTGGATGGCAGTTGGAGATGCATTCCTCCTCCAAGGCTTGGGGTGGGCGTGGGAGGGGCTCCAGAGCCTGCTCCTGGCCCAAGTCACACAAGGTACATTTCCTTCTCTGGAAGTAGAGGCGATGGATTTGATTCCAAGCCCAGTGTGCTTTCTATACCATTTTGTATATCCAGTCATAGATCGGGCCCTGGGAGCTGACCCATCCGTTCTGGGCAGTCAGCCCAATGGATGCTCAGGGAGCCCAGAGGAAGAGGAGAGGTCCAGAAAAAGCTTGTGGAGGAGGCGACATGTGAGTTGGGCCCTCTTCCTCATTCCCCTCATTTCTCCACCTCAATCAACTGTTCTCTCTTAATGCTCTTGTTGAGGTCATCAGTGACCTTCTTGGGGCAAAGCCAACGTGTGCATTACAGCCCTCCTCTTAACTTCGGTGGCATCTATTTGTCACTAGAGCTCACTTCTCCTTTGACTCTGGGTTCTTTTCCTATCTTCCCGGATGTCCCTTCTCAATTTTGCATGTGATTTCATCAGTCCCTGCTGACTATTTATGTAGCATCAATCCAACCTAATTAGCCCATCCTCCCATCCTTCTAATCCATCCATTTAGTCTGTCTGTCTGTCTGTCTGTCTATCTATCTATCTATCTATCTATCTATCCTCCACCTATCATTAATCCATCTATACATCCATCCATATTTGTGACTAAGAGACTTTCATAGAGGCTCCTTTATATAACTGGAAAGATGAAAGAAACCCAACAGAAGAGTGCTTCATGTGATACTAACATCAGGGAGTCATCTCCAGCCCTGAACTTCAAAATCCCAGAGTCTGAGGCTGGGGAGGCAGCTCAATGGTAGAATGCTTACCTAGCATGCACAAGGCCTGAGGTTCCATCCCTAGTAATGCAAAAATGAAAAGCAACTGGCCAACCAACCCAAAGTGAAGTTTTAAGGGGCTTCCTATCAGGAGCTGGGTCTACAGCAGAGAGAGACAGCTCCCTAGAGGCCCAAACATCCCAGCTTGATTCTCCTTTCCCCCTCTACCATGGCTACTAAGAGCATGCTGAGCCTCTCCAGCCTGCTGTCCCTTCATCCCAAGGACTGTGATGGCAATTTTCGCCCTCTACTCCAGATTGCTGTTTCTGGTCAAGACATCTCTCCTGGCTACTCCAATGCCTAAGTGCCTACTAACTGCCCATCTCTGTCTCAAAGGCACCTCCAACGCGAGCTGGGTCCTTGGAAGACCTCATGGCATTCCCTCAAGCTGTCCATCTTCTCATTTCCTATCCATGTGAATTGTGCCTCCACGGACCATGTTGGGGACGAGGATTCTCGCTGACCATCCACCGAGAATCAAAGCTACAGGAGAGAGATCTGGTAGATGTGCCTCCCTTCTTCCTGCCCCTGAATTCTGATAATTGCTTCCTAGTTAACCTCCTGATTCCCGCCTCACTCCCATGGTAGGACCCACTGCTTGCTTCTTCTGGTCCATTCTCACTCCCTTCTGCAGTTACAGAATCCCAATTTTTTGTTAAGAACATGGCCAGTGATCTGAAAGACATTCTCCAGCTTCTCTTGCAGCTAGGAATGGCCACATGACCTAGTTCTAAAAGAAGATACGAGCAGAATTGTCACGAGTAAGTCCATTTTGCCTCTTGGCTCTATTCTGCTGTCTGGAGAATGGATATTATGGCTAGGGCTCCAGCAGATATCTTGAACCATGTGGATAATGACCTTTCACAGCTGAAAGAATGACTTTTAAGAAATCTTTTAGCCAGAAGCTACTATTTATGATCTTCTTCAATGCAAAGGAGAACAAAAATGTCTATGATAGTTGAGCTGCTGTTACAGTTGTTATTTGCAGCTGGACACAATTCTAATTCGTGTGTCTCGTACTCAGTGGGATGCAGCAGATGTGTCAGCCCCACACCCTTTCGGACCATGGGCTTCAGCACAGAGATGATGTCAGCTTCACACAGGCTGTGAGTGTCCTATTTTCAGTATGTTGGGGCTTGTTCAAAGTCACCCAAAGGTAGCCAGTGCCTGTCTGGGCACGGCTAGAAGAGAAATGGTTATGGCGAGTTAATGGCCCTGAAGCAATGGGGGATGAAAGATGGTGGAGGTTTATTAATGGTTTCTCGGAGGGTCTCAGCAGCACTGGTTCTCACCTCCCTCCCACAGAGATGACGAGCAGGAGAAGGCTTCCTCATTGTCTCTCCTACCATCCCATTCTTTACAGTTCTTTTTATCATTGTTGCTGTGTTCAGGTCATGGGTTCAATAATTCTCCATCTGCATTCCTCTTTCTGATGTCAGGGGCTCCATCAGGGTCCTTTCTAAAATGTCATTCTGCTGTTACTCTACTCCTTCCAGAGGTCCTTTGCTTCAGCCCATGACTTCCTGGATGGTGATGCAATTCTTGGCCAGGCTGCCTTCTCTGGTCACCACCTCCCCTGCTTCCCATCCCTCCCCCTTGGCTCCAGGTCACCCTTCGCTCCAGCTGGCCAAGCTGTCAGCAGATCTCTGAGGGGCCTGCAGGTACACGCTCTGGTGCTCTCTCACAGACCGGAACATTCTTCCTTACCTCCCACAGCAAGGGCCCAGCTCCTTCCCCATCCAGCTGCACTCCACTCTGAAAAGCCCTCCCAATAGCCCATGCTCAGCCCAGATCAAGCGGCCTCTGGTAAAGATCATTCATTCCTTTCTCCACACGTGGTGTGTGAGCTTGCTATATCTTCCTTTCTCTCTCTCTTTTTCTCTCTCTCCTTTTGCACATACCAACTGTATCCTACTTAGCTTTGCACCCGAGCCCTGGCACTGGCCCAGGGCACAGTTGGAGCTCAGGGCAATGCCAGGGTGAAGAAGGTTGGGTGCAGCATGTGCGGGGTGGCATGACACCTTCCTGGCTTGGTAAGTGGCCTGCACCCCAAGGCCCACAGTTGAGCTTCCAAGTTTTCTCTAAGGTTTGGTCTTTTCCTCTTTTGGTCTCAGCCCCCATAACCTTCCTCCAGCTCCCAGTCAGAGCCCACCCTCATTTGTCCTCCCCTTAACCATGCCACATGCTCTCGGGTCCTCAACTGCTCTTCTCATATTTGTCCCTGTGCCTCATCTCTCTTCCATCCACTTCCAGTGGGGTTGGGGACTGGTGAGGGAGGGTTTCTCCCTGTCCTTCAAAGCTGTGTCTGCTATCTTGTCTCTGCCAACCACTGTGCTTTGTATCCTGGTTCTTAGGTAAGCTTGTCACCTTGTGTTGGATGTATGACAGGGTGGGGACACATTGTAATTGACTTAACAAATCTCTGCATACAGTGTAATATATTCTAGGCACTATTCTATATGTTGCATACATATCAACTAATTTAATTTATGTAACATTCTTATAAGGAAGGTATTATTGTCTCTGTTTTATAGGCCATAAAACTGAGGCACAGTATATTAATAACTTTTCTTGTCACTATGACCAAATACCTTACAAGAAGCAATTGAAGGAAGGGTTTATTTTCACTCCCAGACTGCGGATATGGTCCACTATGGTGTAGAAGTCACGGGGGTGGAATGGTTTGAGGGTGCTTGCTCACTACTCTGAAGACCAAGAAGCTGAGGAAGTGGGACCAGGCTGTAATCAGAGATGCACGTCCTCCAGCTAAACACCACCTCCCGAAGGTCCCATAACCTCCCCAAACAGAGCCACCAAATGGGAAGCAACTGTGCAAACACATGAGCTTGTGGGGACATTATTATATATTCAAACCATAACATACAGGAAGATTAAATAAATTATCCAAGGTTATACAGCTAGAAAGTTCTAGAGACAAGATTTGAACCCAATTAAGCCATCCATTATTCAATGGGAACTGAGAGAAAGACATAGGCAGGGTGCTTTGGTGTTGTAGTTAACAAAGAATTGTGGAGAAATGGGTTTATTTGGCTTACGGACTTGAGGGGAGACTCCATCATGGCAGGGAAAATGACGGCATGAGCAGAGGGTGGACATCATCTCCACCACAGCACTGCAAATGGGGCAGGAAGGTGTGCCAAACACTGTCAAGGGAGAGCTGGTTTATAATCCCCATAAGCAGGCCCCCAACATCACACCTCCAACAAGGTTCCAATTCCCAAACTGCCATCAGCTGGGGATCGAGCATTCAGAACACATCAAGTTTATGGGGGACAGCTGGATCAAACCAGTACATTTGCTTTCCTCAAAGGCTGATGTGGATTTTGCAGACAAGGGGAGTTATGGAAGGCCTCTGAGTTCTCGCAGTGAGGAGACAGTCTGAGGCAGCTCTGGATTGGACTGGACTACTGGAAGCTGCTGTCCCCTGGGCTGTGCAGGTTTGGAGCATGGGGGCCACTCTCAGATCCCTGGTAGTAGGTGGTTCTCAGGGGAGAAGATGGGGTGGTGGCAGGTTCTTTCTTTTCCAACTCTGTAGACTAGAATGGAAAAGCAATTGCTTGGTGTTTCAATCAGCTTCCTTTCCTGGAAGCTTCGAGGCTGAGTTTAGGTGAGGAAATTGGCTTTCAGAAGCTCTGTGTGTGGCCAGAACAGCTGCAATAGGAGTGGGGGTGCCGAGGAGCTCTAGAAGCCCCAGAGAGGGACAAGACTTCCTGGCAGGACACCTGCACCCTGCTTCTTTTAGCCTCCCCTTACCTGTGCTCAACCTAGGTGGATGGGGTGGGGACTTAGAATAGGAAAGCAAGCCAGTGTCTGCCAAGGGCTGTGTTGGTTACATGAAGACCTGTGGATCAGTCAGATACTTGGACTTGATTTTGGGGGTGTTCTAAGCTTGTTCTTTAATGAGTCTATGCAGCATGTAAATGACTTTGGGAAGCAGAAGGAAAATGGGAAATTGAGCTAAATTATGGGCTAAATTTAGATAATCCAAAATATATGTTAATGTCAAGCCTCAGGCACCCAAAATATGCACATAGGACACAGGACAGGACCTGTAGAGTGGTACTTGAGGTTTACCGAGGTTACTTGTGACCTTAACTTAAGGGAATTAAAACCAGACATGGAGGAAACAACCATCGACCAGCCCAAGAAAGAGACCCCAGAACACACCAAACCTGCTGACACCTTGATCTTGAATTTATAGGATCACAAATCTCTGTTGCTTGAGTCATCCAGACTGTGGGACCCTGGCAAACGGCTCTGAGATGACACGATGGCCTACACACCTTCAGTGTCCCCCAGTCATAGCACTTCGGTCTCCATGGGGTCAGGGTGGGAGTTCTGGATGGGGAAGGGCCAAGTGTAGGTTGTGTTGAAGGAGACATTGAGCCTGCTGGGCTGTCAGGACTAGATTGTCAGGCCCTGCCCTCAGGGAGCTCCTAATCCCATAGGGAGACAAACACACAGTGAGGTAATGCTCACCCCATGTGAGTGACACAGCGGTGAAACATACACATAGCACTGAGGAGAGACCACAGCCCATTGCCCAGGACGATGTCTCAGACAAGATACCTTGAAGGATCAGCTTGGATCCAGCCAGCAGAGAGTGGAGGGCAGGGCATCCCAGCACAGGGATCTGTATGTGTAAGGCCCTGGGAAGCATGGAATTCCTGGGGGAGGTGTGCTATGCTTCTGCAGTGTGGGGCTGAGTCTGCACTAGACAGGCCTATGAACACAGGCCGAGCCAGGGAGTCGCAGAGGACTACAGCTCATCAGATAGTGGTACTGGGCCCGCCTCTCCTGGATCTGCAATGCTCTGGACTAGCTGGATGACTCTAAGCAGGTTACATGTCTTCCTGTGTTCTCAGCTGCCTGGTAGGGTTGCCATGATGGTTAGGTATGTAACCCCACAGCATGCTTTGGCATGTGTTGGTCCTTGATTAACCTTACTGTTGGCTGGCTCAGTTTCTATTCATGTTCTCCCCCAGAGTGGCTATAACAATGATGTCATCAACCCCTCCTGCTAGGGAGTGAAGTCAATAGAATCATTGCCATCAACTGAAACTGAGAACTGAGAGGCCAGAGGCTCCAGGAACTGCAAGGAGAACTTGCCAGAAAGCATTTGGTCCAGGGTTCTGGGAGGCCTGGCTCTGAATGGGGTGACTTCTGAGGCTCCACAGGTTGGTGACGCACACCTCAGGGAAGGAACTGAAAAGGGGACATGAAAGATGTATTTTCTCGGTAATAGACCAGGGAGGCAGCAGGGGTGGAGAGTCACTGTCTCAGAGGCTCCCAGGAGAAGAACCGCTGCCCGTCAGGGCTGTCACCTGTCCTGCGGAGGCCGCATGGAAGCTGTTAGAATGGAGTTGGCTTGGATCGAAGACCCCTTTGTTTACCTGTATCGTCTACGATAAAGTTGAGAGACATAGATAGTTACCATCCCTTCATAATTCATGGTTTTCTACAAAGCTCCAAGATGTCCTTTCTATGCCTCCACTTTCTCTGCCTTGTTATGTGGGTGACTCTTAGTTGTCGTGCCTTAGCTTGGGTGTCACTTCTCTGGATTTGGAACTAGATGCAGCTTGGTTCTCCCACAGCAAACTGGCTGCACCTGCCACCTGTCACCTTCGTGCACCTGCTGAAGGGTTGGCAGCTGTCCAGACAGCCTGTTCTGGCCGGAAGGGCCATTGCTACCTTGTGAGTGACTCCATGCTCATGTCTGGCCCAGGCAGCGTGCGAGCTCAGAAATACTTATGGAATGAGTCAAAAGGGTGAACTTTTGGATGTCACCATCAAGTCTCACGACATTCTCAGATGACTGGTCCCCACAGACACGATCCTGCTTCTTAAGTTGAATGTTGAAAACGACTTACTCTTCATAGGAACTTGTTCATTTATTGGTCTAAAAAGGACACAAATGACTTTCCATTCTTTGGTTATGACAGTGCAGAGATTAATAACATGAATCCAGACAGGCTGGATTTGAATTTCACTTCCATCATTCAAAGGCTGTGTGACTTTTGGCACACTGGACTAAAGTTTTTCTGGACTTCAGTTTCCTCATCTATAAAATGGAGACACTTGTAAAACATACCCGGTGAGATTATTTTGACAATGAAATGGCCAGTGTGATGGTTTGAGTGTGAGGTATCCCTCATAGGCTCATGTGTTTGAATAGTGACCAACTGGTGGCACTATTTTGGGAGGCTTGGAATCTTTTAGACATGGGGCTAGCCCATGGGGAGAGGCTTATGGGTTTTAGCTAGTCCTTTGTCCTGGCCTGAGTCCTCTCTCTGCTTCCTGACCACCACAGTGATATAACTAGCTACCTCTCATTCTGCTGCCATATCCCTGATCCACTTTCAGTGCTTGGCTCTCACCACTGCTGTGATGGACTGTATCCCCTGAACCATGAGCCAGAATAAATCCTTCCCTTCTTTAAGTTTCTTCTGTAAGGTCTTCTGACATAGAGAAGAGAAAAATAACTAATGCAGGCTATGTTTGTAAAGAGCTTAGAACAGTTCCCAAACACATAGACACATCACATAAAGTTTATTAACCAAAATAAATAATCAGTTTCGCAAACAGCAGAGTAGTCTCTAAGAAGTTTACTCTATTCTGAGGTACAACTTTTGGCCTAGTCCTGGTACCAGGCAGATTTAAGACAAAAACCAAAACCAAACAAACAAAAAAAGCGCTCATTTTCAGTGTGTCTTCTCTCTGATTTACAGTATTTCATTTTATGTGGTATTTTGTCCTCAAAATCTGTCTTCTCTTTCATTATTTAATTTTACTTTCTTTCCTGTCTGCTAAAATGCCAGGTCATATTGCACTGTAAGTGACGGGCAGGTCCTAAAGAGACTCCTTTCCAATGTCACTGTCTTAACGTGACCTGCTCCAATGCCGCTAGGGAATCAAGGAGAGTGGAAACCCCACGTTATTCCTTACATTGCTCTGCTCGGCCACAGTTAGGCCTTAGCCAGCCTGCTTTCACATGTCTTCAGGACAGAGTGGGTGGGTTCCACCGTGGAGGAGCACTGGGTGGTGAGGGCAGGATGTGCCATGGGCATTAGGGACCGTGGATGAGTTTACAGTAAAAACAGTCAGAGGCCTGGCCAGGCCACACTACCACTACAAGGCCAAGAAACCCTTGGATGCCACATGACCCGACCTCAAAGGAGAGTGTGGTTTTGGAGTTTGGGTGGCTACACTGTTGAGGTAGAGGGCAGAGTTCAGTGTGGGATCTGTGGCAGGAGGCTGCTCAGAGCCTGTAAATGACGCCACTTTTGGGAGACACATGAAATCAAAGAAAAAAAAAATACTAGGGTGGAGAAATTAAAGAAAAACAGTTTAAAATTATAAGGACAGCATTTCTTATAAACCTCTCTCTGAAGGAAATAGGCATGGTAGTTCATGGAGCCTGAGCTAGGAGGATCACTGTGAGTTCAAGGCCAGCCTGGGCTAGTGTGAGATCCTGCCTCAGAAAACAAAACAAAATCTGTCAGTTTTGAGGTAAATGGAAAAGTGGTGTCTGACTGGCTCCAAGGGCAGATGGCAGTTTTTGGGTTTCAGAATGAGTGGACTGTTGCATAAGCCGCGTGTCCTCTGGGTGGACAGCCCACTGTGAGAGCCAGCCCCCAACTGGCGCTTGAGTCCTTTGTGCCCACACTGCTCAAGCCTGGTGATGTCCTGCCCTAGAGGCACTTCAAGATGGGAAGTGCTTGGCCGCTTCCTTTGAGAGTCACCGTGTATCAGCTGCTCCTATGACAACCCTGGGACAGAGATGCCTGGAAAGGACAGGGAAACCCAAGTTTCAGAAAGATGACCTTGCTTGTTCAAGGTTAAGCGGAGAGGAAACGGCAGGGGAGAGAAGGGACACAGGACTCTGTCTTGCCTATGAGCAAGGAATTGCAGACAGAAGGAAGAGGGAAGGAAGGCATGCCTGGATGTCTCTTTCTGGGAAGGTTGCTGAAATCAGAACAGTAATGTCCCCTGGGGCCAGTGAGTCTGCTTGGGTGATAGCATAGAGGACTATGGAGCAGGGGAGAGTGACCTCCAATCCCCTACTATTGGGCTAATTCCTGCACATGGCTGACCCTTGACCTCCCCATCTGTCATGTAAGAACAGTGCTCAGACCTGCCATTTTTTGCATGTGTGTATGGTGTGCGTATGTTTGTATGTATGTCCATGTGTATGAATGCATGTCTGTGTGCATGTGTGTATACAAGTGTGCAGGTCAGAGGTGGAGATCTGGTGTCTCCCTCTAGTACTCTCCATCTCACTTTTTAAAAAAAGTATATTTATTTATTTGAGACAAAGAGAGACAGAGAGAAATAGGGAGAGAGAGAGAGAGAGAGAGAGAGAGAGAGAGAGAGAGAGAATATGTAGGTACACCAGGGCCTCCTGACTCTGTAGATGAACTCCAGATGCATGCACCATTTTGTGCATTTGACTTTATGTGGATTCTGGGGAATTGAACCTAGGCTGTCAGGCTTTGCAAACAAGTGCCCTGAATTGTTGAGCTGTCTCCCCAGCTTACTTTTTGAGAGAGTCTCTCACTGAATCCAGAGCTCAGTGGATTCTTGCAGCCATGAGGCTACAAGAACCCTCCTGTCTCTGCCTCCCCAGCCTGGCCACCACACCCAGTATTTTTTGTGGGTCATGGATTCAAAGTCAGGTCCTCATGCTTGTACCGTGAACACTTTCCCTACTGAGTCATCCTCCCCTCCCTAGACTTATTTTTTACAGGCCTCATCAGCACACCATGACTGACAGCTCTTACCTCTCTTCATATCAGCTCTTTCTTTCGGGGTTTTGTATTTATGTCATGAGTGACATTTTTTTTGTTTGTTTATTTAGGTTTTTTGAGGTAGGGTCTCACTCTAGCCCAGGCTGACCTGGAATTCACTATGTAGTCTCAGGGTGGCCTCAAACTCATGGTGATCTTCCTACCTCTGCCTCCCAAGTGCTGGGATTAAAGGCGGGCACCACCATGCCCGGCTGCCTTATTTTTATTCTAGTTTTATAGATGGTGACACAAGATCTAGAGAGGATATTTGTCCCAAACTCAGGACAGAAGCAGAACTGAGGTATATCCCAGGGCTTCTGATGTCAAACCTGCATTGCTGGTCAAGCCACACTGGCTTCTGGGCCCGAGTTCTTGGGCTTTCTTGCCACTGGTGACCCTTGGGTGTCTGTTCCTTGTTGCACCAGGACCTGCCCTGGCAGAGTCGGGACAGGAGCATTTGTCTCCCCAGGAATCCTCTGTAACTCATTCCTCATGTTGCTGAGGTCTCTACCCTCCTTTCCAGACCCTTGGAACTCTTACACCTGTTCTGCTGTCCTGCTCTGCCCAATGTGAGCTCCTCTCCAGTGCCTAGTAAAGATGAACCACCCCTCAGCCCTGCCACAGGCTTGCCACTCCAGCTCTATGTAACCACTCAAGCACAGGATGGATTAATATTCCCACTCACAGCTATTCTGGACCCTCTAAGGGCTTTCTGAGTACTTGCCTAAGAGCCAAGGAGGCCTGTTGCTTGGATTCTGGTAGGGAAGACCGGGGATAATCACAGGATCATTGTAAGGAGTGCAGAGCTACAAATGAGATCACTTATCAAAGGAAATCAGGCTTTGGGAAAGTGAGCAGTATGGAAAACTGAGTCTAATTTGGGAGTCAGGAATGGCTTACTCAAGAAAGGTAAGCCTGTGCTATGATCTGGAAACCAGCTACTGAAATGAGACGAGCTTATTAGGCAGTGGGAAGAGCAAATTCAAAGGCCTTGGGTAGGAGAAGACTTTATGGCTAGGTGAGAACACAGAGGGGCATCTGTGAGAAGTGGCTGGAGAGGAAGCAGGCAGTGGCCCCGAGGAAGTCTTGATGCCTGTTGCGGTCAGCTTTCTCATTGCTGCACAGAAAGAACCCAAGCAAAAGCGGCTTATGGAGGAATGGGTTTATTTGGCTTATGGATTTGAGGGGAGACTCCATCCTGGCAGGGAAAACGATGGCATGAGCAGAGGGGTGGACATCACCTCTGCCACAGCACTGGAAACAGTGGCAGGAAGGTGTGCCAAATACTGGCAAGGGGAAGCTGGCTTATAATCTTCAATATCCAGCCCCAACAACACAGCTCCATCAAGGTTGTAAAATCTAAACTGCCATCAGCTGAGGATCGATTACCTAGAGCACATTCATTTGTTTGTGGGGGACACCTGGGTCAAATCATGACAATGCCATTGGGCTTCGATTTTTAAACGACCTCCGGCAGCCCACTCCCAGCAACTGAGATGAGACTGAATTGGGAGAACGCTGGAGCGATTGTGAAAGGACTGTTCTGAAGGCTTTGCATGTGGGCCACGTGATTGTGGACAACGCTCTGGGCCAAAATAGAGGAGGTGGTGAGGGAAATAGATGGACTGTTCTAGATGCTATGACAGACTCGAGACACAAGCTGGATAAGACTTAGAAACCCTGCTTAAAGAGGGAGAGACCCACGTAATACACATGCGCTTACTGCTGCTTGTGATGGGAGAAAGGAAATGACCACACTCTTGTGGCCTGCAGTACCTCCACATCCTTTGTAATGTTACTTCTGGCTCTTCTATGAGAAGATGGAAGTGTTTCCCTCCTTCTTGCATCTGGGCTGTCAATCAAATGTGGGAAAAGTAACAAGTGGACCTGTTTGGAGCCTCAATTGTCTTTGTACACTTACTTCCACCATGCCTAGGAGAGTTGCAGAATTTCTAGAATAAACCAACATGCTTGATGATGAGAGACTTAGGCTCAATGATCTGCTACTTTAACTGATAACTGGACGACTATCAGCTACGCAAAAAAGCATTTTAGATCAGCCAACCCCAAGTACTTGCTCAGGTGGGCACAGACGCACAAGAGAATTCAACCAAGTTCAAGAGAGGGTTTGGCCAGCTCATAGATTCATGACTAATAACATAGGCTTCTTACATGCAGCAGAGATCAGCAGATCCTGACCTGTGGGCTGGCCAGGTTTATACATAAAGCTTTATTAGGATACAATTATGCCCATTCATTTACATTTTGTCTCCATGTTCTTTGGAGTTTCGAAGGCAGAGGTGAGTAGTGTTAAGCAGAGCTTAAAATATTTACTATTTGGTCCTTTACGAAAATGTTTGTAGCCAGGCATGGTAGTACACACCTTTAATCCAGCACTTGGGAAGCAGAGGTAGGAGGATCGCTGTGAGTTCAAGGCCTGCCTAGGACTACAGAGTGAATTCCAGGTCAGCAGGGTTTAGAGTGAGACCCTACCTAGAAAAAACAAAAAAGAGGAAAATGTTTGCTGTACCCTGGTTTCAAGCCAATGAGTTGGGGATGGTTTCTTACACAGTACTGGTGAATTAATACACAGAGGCTGGGAAGAGAGGTCCAGGAAGGGACAAAGGAAAGGTGGGTTCACTCTTCACTGAGTGAATCACTCAGCATGGAGTGTCAGGAGCATTTCAGCAGAGGAAGTGATGCTGTCTTCAGCCATGAGTAAAATCGGGCTTAAAGGGAAACAATGAGGAAATCAGGGGTCAGAATGGTTGTGATCAGGCTCAGGTCATGTGGCAGGTTTCCTGGTTCCTGTTTAGCCACATTTTTCTCCTTGTTCTGGTAGGCAGTGTAACCTTTTGGGGGAAGAGAGAGGGTTTGCATTCCAGCGCTACCATTTCTGAGATGTAGGCTTATGAGAAACTTACATAGCTTCTCTGTTCCTTAATTTCTTCATTCATGCTATGGGAGAAAATAAAACCAGTCCCATGGAATTTTTTTGGAATTCAATGAGAATTCAGGTACTTGATTGACTATCACACATTATAAAGACAGCTTAGAAAGGCTGCCATGAGACCTCCTACTGAAGAAGGGATGGAGACCTAGCTGCAGAAAAACTCTTCTGCTGCTGACTTTCCAGTGAGAGGGATGGTGTGGGTCACCGGTCACGTGCATCACATGGAGGCCACTTGCTTCTCTGTGGAATTATCTAGCAGTTTCCTGGGGCCTTAAATGTTCGATTTCACAATCCATCAGCTGTGGGTACAATCAGTTGTGTGACTAAGGGACATGGTCCCTTTGAACTTACCTCTAAATCCTGTTGTCTCTGAGGAAACATGAAAAGCGTGGAGCCAGGTTTGTGGCTCTCCATCTGAGTACCTGCCATGCCAGGTCCTGTGCTGGATCTGGGAGTTGGGAAGGAACTAATCTTGCACCTTTATTTTCCTAGAACACAGCCTTCCCTGTGGGAGGTAGACTGGCACACAGGTGTTTATTTTCCCTTCAAGTTGATGAGGGTGGAGGTGGCAGAGCCTGGGGTTCCCCAGGAGTACAATGTATCTTGGGGCCATGGAAATACTCAGGCTGAGGGTAGAAGGGATCTTCTAGCACGAGGAGGAGCTTGCAGAAGGGAAAGGCCTCTCAGGTTAAGGGTGAACTGGAGGCAAAGGTGTGGCTGATACAGCTCAGCCTGGGCAGCATGACAGTTGTGGCAGAGAGGCAGAGTGAAGGGTGAGGGGCACCGGCATAGTGAGCAGGAGTTATTGTCATCCAAAGGACAGAAGGCAGAGGGCCTGGCTAATTCAATATATTCAGGATGGAGGGATTTGATTCACCTCTTCATGAGTCACCATAACAGGTGATGGTGTCTTTTTTCTTGGCCCCCAGGGAGGGCAGGGTGTAAGGAAGTTTCCAGCATCATTATGGCTTCATTCAGTTCTGGAGTCTGCTATGCCATCACCACGGGGTGATGTTCTGTGTCTTCCCAGACTTATGGGACATTTCCTTCAATTGCTTCATTATATCTAGCGGGACCTGGAGGGGTTGATGAGCCCCACCGAGGGTGTTAGGAGGTGTGTGAGAGAGGAAGAGGAGGTGGAGACATTCCTTCCTCTGCTGTCCATCTCTAAGAGTTGACAGTCAAGGTTTGGGGACCAGACCAGTCTTCAGGGCTCAGAAGGGATGTTGGCAAGTATTTGGAAATCTTTTCTGCTCTTCCTGATGAATGAAGAAGTAAATTAAAACCCAGAAGTGGATATTAAAAAAAAAAGTCCCATCATCACTTTGAGAGCTGAGATGTCTAAGTATCACAGAAGAGAATTTCTCAGTGAGGAACTGGCCAACAAGGGGGGGAAAGTACCCTCCCAAGTACTTCCTGCTAGAAGTCAAATGGTAGGCAAACGAGTCTTGCACCATCAAGGCTATATTCTTTGTGGGTTCATTTTCTGAATGTGAAGTAGGTAGGGTTCTTCAGATTCTGTGTTCTGATCCCCCATCACTGACTCCCTCCACTCAAGGTACAGCAAAGGAAACTTCCAGATGGTCATTTGCTACTGAGCTAGGATGGTGTTGGAAGTGTCCTTGGAAAGAGATCTTCAGGGAAAGGGGAGGGGGAGCCATGGACTTCCCTGGTCACACCAGAGGCTGCATTCTTCTCTCCCTGCTCCAAGAGGACTTGTAAGGTCATTTTTCTCCTATAAATTTTGGATTAGAGACCTGTGATGTCCAATATTAGCTCCTGTGGAGACCATAGGAAGAGATGGTTTTGGCCAATAGTCATTAGCCTCCCAGCGCTGGGTTCAGTCCTGGGCTGGGCTCCTGAGTGAGCAGCATGGTGGTGGAGGGCGTGGCCTGTGAGGCAGGCTCATCTGAGGAGTCTTGGCTCTTCCTCCCTCAGTGTATCACTTTGGAAAAGCTAGTCACCTTTCTCAGCCACAGTTTCTGTTTCTGTAAAATAGGGACAATTCTCACCTCACACAGAGTGATCCATGAGTGTGAAGTGCTTGGACCCTGCTCAGCACCCTGCACAGGTCCACAAGAGACTCCTCTCATGCTGAACTCATGGGACACACTACCCATGCTGATTGTGTTGACATGTAATTAGATGACAATCCCTGCCCTCAGGTTTCTCACAGTCGGGAGAGGCGGTCAAGACAAAGGTTACTCATGGGGCATTTGGAAAACGGGAAAGAGGTTACTTACTTTCAGATGTGTGGGTGTGTCTGTGTGAGTGTGTGTCATCACAAGTGCGTGAAGGTTTATAAATATACGTGGAGGAGTTGAATGTGTATGTGAGGGCTTGTGGAGTGTGTGACTGAATGGGAGGGTTGAGTATACGCAGTGTATGTGTGAGTGTGGATATGCGTCTGTGGGAGGTGTGTGTTATGGCTTGAATAGGAAATGCACTCCCCCAGGCTCATGTGTGTGAATCCCTGGTGGTGCTATTGTGGAGGTTCAGGACTCAGTGGGACACGGGGCCTACCTGGAGGAAGTGGGACACTAGCCCTTGAAAATCATCTCTGCTTCAGTTTATGCCTTGCTTTCTCTACTCCCTGGTCTGGCCGCTCTGTGAGTGGCCTTTGCCACATGGTGCTGCTGCCAAAGAGCTGCTGAGAGGCTGAAATCCCTCTGAAACAATGAGTCAAAGTTAATCTTTCCTCCCTTAAGTTGTTTTAGGTATTTTGTCACAGGGATAAGACACAGTCATGAATACAGTATATATGTGCTTAGGGTGAGCATGTGTGTCAGTGTACTGTGAGAGATGAGAGGATGTGGTGTATGCCTGAGTGTGTATGAGAGAAAAAGAGTTAGCTTGTATGGTCTGTATATACTTGAGTGACTATGTGTGTGTGTGTGTGAGAGAGAGAGAGAGGATTAAGAGACAGAGCATGTTGAATATATATGGTCTGTGTACATGAGTGACTGTAAATGTTTATGTGTGTATATGATAGAGAGAGAGAGAGAGAGAGAGAGAGAGAGAGAGAGAGAGAGAGAGAGAGAGAGAAGCCTTTGAAGGGCCCTTGCAGTAGTGCTGAATATTGAAGACCAAGCAGTTTTCAGAGGACTCTGGGAGTTCAGTTGATCCAGAATTCCCAGTGAGCATCGATACTGAAAGTCAACCGGTAGATAGACATTGAGGGTCACATCTGTGTGTCAGCCCTAGCCTTGGAAAGTCAGGAACAGTGACGGAACACATGTTTTTGTTATTGTATTCCAGGACCTTGGGGACACAGTTACAGTTCCTACCCTTCTCTGAGCTCTGGAGCCTTCTCCTGCCCGCTGCATCCCCAGCTCCCCTGTCACTTGTCTTGGTCAGTGTGGGGGTGGTGGATTGGTTCCTCGAGGGCCTGACAGCGGACCCATGAGGTCTCTTGCAGGACTCTAGGAATACCATCCACTCTCTGTTTCCTCAGCCAAGATCTACATACTGGGCCATCTTGGGTGTGGCACCCAGCCTGAGCCTGTGGAAGGCCCTTCATTAAACCCTCCTCACAGGCACCATGGGGCAAGGATTTTATCCTTCTGACCCACCCGCCATGCTCTTGCTTCTTTCTGACTGCCACACTTTTGCCAACATTTTATTGACAACATGCCATGGTCATCATCCCCTCTGCCCACCACTCTTACTGCATTGGAATTTTAAGCCCAGAACTTACTTCATCTTTTTGCATATAGCAGCAGACTGGAGGCTGTGGAATGCTACACTTGCCTTCTGTCCTCTTGGCTAGTCTGGGTGGGAGCACAACTGGGGTGGTCCCTCGTGCTCTCTTGTGCCTTAGGAGGAGAAGGGGGGAGACCTGGGTCTATCCAACTGTGTCTACCAGGGGCCTGTGGGCAACTGTCAACAATCCTGGGCAGTTCCTCCTTAAGATGGGCTATACCTTCCAGTCTGTTCCCCTTCCTCCTCTGCTTAGCCTCATGCTTCCTGGATTTCCCAGAGTGCCCAGGGGAGACAGATAATCCATTCTCATTGCAGAAAATGCTCAGAGAGCACCTGCTATGGGCTGGTTGTATACTCAGCGGTCAGACAACAGTGAAGACTGCAGGCAACAACCCTGCTCTTATGCAAGGAGCTTGCACTTCATTCTGGGGGAAGAGAGACCAGAAATAGAGAAACATGATCCTGACTGGTCAGGTGGTGGTGCATATTTAGTTGAGAAATGAAATAGGATAAGGAGATTAAGATTGGCAGGGAATGTGGCTCCACTGGTAGAGTGCTTGCCTAGCACGCACAAAACCCTGGGTTCGTCTCCCATTGTTATAGAACCAAATGCAGCAGTGTGCTCCTGTAATCCCTGCATTGAGGAGATGGAGCCAGGAGGATCAGAAGTCCCCATCCTTTGCTGTTTTATATGGGATGGTGATAGATGGGAGAAGGAAAGGAGAATTGGGTTGAATACTGGGAGGAAGAGGCTGGGCAGGGTGTACCAGGACTGGATGGCAAGGCCTTGAGGTCTGTGGGTAGGTTCTAGAAAGAGTAGCTAGAGAGAAGATGTAGTTATCTTCTCGTTGCAAGCATTGGACCCAAAGTAGCTGATGGGAAGAAAGGGTTTATTTTGGTTTATAGACTTGAGGGGAAGCTCCATGATGGCAGGGGAAAGGATGATATGAGCAGAGGCTGGGCATCACCTCAACCACAGCACAATAGTAACACCGCAGCACGAGAGGGAGCCAAGTTCTGGCTAGGGGATCAGACTATAACCTCCGTATGCCTGTCCCCAGTAACACACCACCTCCAGGCAGGCTTCTACCTCTCCAAATTGTCATCAGCTAGGGATCAACATTGAGAACATATGAGTTTATGGGGAACACCAAATCCAAACCACCATAGAAGAGGACGAGGAAGATGAGGGAGGCTAGGACATCAGTGATGGAGGAAAGCAGACCTGGTAAGGCCTCAGGGGCTGTGTGGATAGCTTTAGAACATCAGCTGGGCTTCATGAGGGGCCTTACAGGAGACAGGTAAGTGATCAAGGTACAGCATCACCCTGATTGTTGTGGAGAACAGGAGGAGGCAAGGGTAGGACAAGAAAACAAAAAGGGACACTCGCAGTGACACGGAGGCCTCCACTGCCACCTGAAGTATGGTGCGAGGGTGCAGGGCCCTTGTAAGGCACCATTGCCATTATTCTCACTGCCATGAGCATCAACATTATGCCGCCAGCTGTGCAAACTTATGGGAGTTATTATATTATAGTATTATTTTTGTCTGAGCTTTAGTTTCTTTGTGCCAAAATGGAGGAGGATAATATCAATCTTTAGGAGAGCCAGGGAGGCTTGTGTTGCTCAGGTCTGTAACTTTGATGAGTGTAAATTACCCTTATTCCTATTTTAGGGATGTGCAAACTGAGGCCTAGATATGCAGCCAAAGCCATAGTTTGCCCACCTGACTCTAAACGCTCGCAAAAAAATTAGATCCAAATCCGGAGTTTTCCCTAGAGACCTATCCATTCTCCAAGCTCCTTTTCTCCTAGGCCAGAGAGATTCCAGGTCCCATACTCTTTTAACCAATGGGTGCCAGGGCCTTACAGTTGTGGCTCCAATGCTTTTTGCTGTTTCTGAAATCACTTCGTCAGCTCTCACCACACCAGGCAGGGCAAATGCACCTTCCCTGAAGTCCAGGCATCGTGAAGATGAGTAGATCGTTTTAACAGCTATGACTGTTGACATAGTCCATGAAGTCTGGTGCTGTGTGAGCATGTCATTCACACATGCCAACTCACTGACACCCCATAACCACGCTGCGAGATGAGAACCATTCTTCTTTGCTTGTTGCATGTGAGGAAAGGGAGGTTTAGAAACCATGAACCACTTGCCCAAGATGAAGGGCATCATTAGAGCTTGAATCTGGGCCTGCATCTCTTCAGAGTCTGGTGTCTCCTCTGCTCCTTATTCATGAAGTGGTTTGCTTAGTCAGAATAGTCACACACGGCCTAACTCATTATCTAATTAAATCATTTTCTCCACTGAGTGGTGAATGGTGCTGTTAGCTGGGGGAAGTAGATTGGGCTGGGAAAGGACTGAGGCGAGGTTCTTGTGTGGTGACAAGTCTGGGAGGAGGACATCCTCCTGGGCTCACCAGCGATGTGAGCCTTGGCTCCAAAGATGTCCACATCCGAGTCCTTGGACTCTCTGGCCAAAAGGACTTAACAGATGTGACTAGGGTTATGTACCTGGAGACAGGGGTTTCCTGATGGGCCCAATCTGACCACATGGTCCTTAAACACAGAGACCCTGTCCTGGCTGTGGTCAGAGGGAGAGTTATCACGAAGAAGATAGGCCAGAGAGACACAGTGTGACAAAGACTGGCCAGGCCATTGTTGGCTTTGAAGATGGAGGAGGAGGGTCATGAGCCAAAGAGTAGAGGCAGCCTCTCAAATATGGAAAAGGCAAAGAAATAGATTCTGCTTGGCCTCCAGAAAGAAACACAGCTTCTCCATACCTTCGTGTTTATCCCAATGAGTCCCACTTCTGGTCTACAAAACACCTGGGTTCTGAAGACTACTAAATATGCACTCATTTCTTTTCTTTCCTTTTTTTTTTTTTGAAACAGGGTTTCACTGTACTATATAGTCCAATCAGGCCTTGAACTCGTGACCCTCCTGCCTCAGCTTCCTGAATACTGTGATTGCAAGACATGCATCTTCTCCACACTTGGTTTATTTGAGGTCATTTCTGATGGCCGCTGTAGAAAATAGAGTTAGTAATTTCAGGTCGTGAAGCTTCTGTTTTCTCATGAGCAATGTGTTGACCATGAGTGTGACATCTTGGGTAGTTAGTTGTAAGAATTGGGGGAACAGGGAGTTGGGGAGATGGTTCAGAAGGTAAAGTACTTGTTGTGAAACTGAGTCCATCTCCCAAAACCCATGTAAAATGATGGATGTGGTGGCACATGTCTGTAATCCTAGCGCTAAGGAAGGACTCCAGGGAGACAGGGAATCCTTGGAACTCACTGGCCAAATAATATAACTGAGTCAGTGAGCTCCAGGAGCACTGAGAGAACCTGTCTCAAAACACAAGGTGGAAAGTGACCGAGGAAGATATGAGATGTCTACCTCTGGCCTCCAAATGTGTGCACACACATAGGCAAAAGCACATGTGCCCATACACATGCGAACATGCATGAACACGTGCACATACACATGACCCCCACAAAAAGAATTGAGGGTCCAAGGATATATGCTATCTGGTATAATATCTGACACCCAGAAGGTGTATATGAACTGTTAGATAAACTTGAATTTGGTGGTGACCTGTAAGGATACTCTTTTCCAGAACAAAGGTACAGTTGACATCTGTCCATCAGGGTGCTGACAGTAAGTCCTGAAGGCAGTCTGCGTGGGAAGATACCGTGGGTTAAACTGCCTATAGAAGGCTCCTAATATAAGAAGTGGGACTGGAATGATGAATTGGAGGGGCCTCATGGAAAGGTTACCTGTTGCCTGTAAGATCTCACTCTCCGTTGGAGATGCTGTTTGTATTTTGCAGAAGGCAGTGAGAACTGTGGACAATGCAACCCTACCAACAGGACCTGAGATATTGCTTGTCACCCAGGCAGGAGATGAACCACCCCTAACTTATGATATAGAGCCCCGAATAAACCTTTGAGGAAGTGGTGAGATGAACAAGAGACCTACCTCCACAGCAAACCAGATAACCTGGGAAAGGATAATGGAGACAGACACTGAGGATACCCAACACAATCCAAAGCAGAAATCCAGAGACTCTTAAGACCTCAACAGTAAGGAAGCCTAAAACTCACCCACCATGACTCAGTGATCTGAGTGGAAGAGGGGGTGGAATGATTTTAAGAGCCATAGTGGGGGAGAACACCCAGAGACATCGCCCCCCCTCGGCAACCACACACAAAGAAGGAGAAAAAAACTGGCTACTTCTTGTACAATCCATAACCCCCTATCCCATGGACTGGTCCAGCAAGCCCACTGAGAAAGCTCCCAGCGGGGTGGGGACAGGGAGGAGGGAAATGGAGGTACCATCATAAGACTTGCTCATGCAATGTGTCTAATTATTGACAATAAATATGAAAAAAGGTAATAAATAATTGAACGATAAAAAATTAAGTCTGTCTCAAGTTGAATGCCAGCATTGCCTCCCTACACTTGCAGTGATGGATGGTTCTAGTTAAGACAAGGCTCACTGGAGCAGAATATAAAGTCCTGAAATGTTGACTTCAGGTCCTCCTGGACTGCCTCTAGTCAAGGTCACATTTCCCTTGGGACCTGGTTCCTCCTGGCAACCTGCACACCTAAGGAAAGGTTGCCCACTCTCTCCTCTGTCTCACAGGAAGAGGTGGCACTAGTTCCCTTCACCTTTCACTTGCTATGTGGCTGAAGAGAAATGACTTTCTTTTTCTGGGTCCTTTTCCTTGTCTGCCAAATAAAGACATGGCTCACAGATACCCTTTTCATCTCAGACTCTGTGGCAATCTGTTTCCAAGGGGGAACCTCCCAGCCCCAAACAAAACTAAAAGCCACAGATTTAAAATCCCCACTTTAGAACAATAAGGGTTAGCCTGTTCTTGCCATGTCAGATATGAATCATTAATGGCTTATTAAGTTGCCTAAAAGGTTACTGGTATTCTTATTCCTAGGCACAGGGAAGTTAGGTTTCTGGCCTCAGACCACATGGCATAAATATAGCGCCTCTGGGCTCACATTCAGTAGTCATCCTCAGACTGGCTATGATCGTAGCCAAGAGGTTTGGCTCACTTCCACTTCTAGCATCCATTGTTTGAGAGTTATCTTGGTCATGTCTTCCTTACACTCACCTTGTCTTCAGCTTCATTCAGTTTTCCTAGTTCTGTCAGATTATTGTTTAGTATTTTATGGAAACTTGGAGCTAGAGTAGACGACTATGCTTGAGGTATTTAAGACTCATGCTGTCGGAGGGTTACGCGTTCTAGGTGAGTCTTGTCACGCCTTAGATTTTCTGATCACTTACTCTATGCAGGGTCCAATCCAAGGACTTTCAGTTTTCACACCCACCTCTCTGATGAGTGTATTTGAGGAAATGAAAGACAGAGTAGGCTAGACTAATGTGTTTGTGTCATGCCAAGAGTATGAGGCGTTGCTAGGGGTCAAACCAAGGCTCCCACTTGACTTAATGGTCTTCTCAAGAGAGGCTGCCTGGAAAGTGGTTCTATTTAATGGTTTTAGAAATTCTCTGAAAACAAAGGCTCTAGAGTTGTCACATGAGGGGTGTTTAAATAAAGCCAAACAAATTGCTTTTTTGTCAGATATTTGAAAACTGGGTGTTTATCAGGATTATTAAGAGCAGGACAAGGCAGGTACACTTGTTAAACTTCTTTGATCATGAGGATTCTCTTTTTAAAAATTTATTTGTAAGCAGAGAAATAGAGAGAGAGGGAGAAAAGGAGAGAGAGGGGAGGGGAGAGAGAGAGAGAGAGAGAGAGAGAGAGAATGGGTATGATGCCAGGGCCTCTATCCACTGCAAATGAACTCCAGATGCATGTACCACTTTGTGCACCTGACCTACAAGGGTACTGGGGAATTGAACCTCGGTTCTTAGGCTCTGGAGGCAAGCACCTTAACCACTGAGCAATCTCTTCAGCCTGATCATGAGGATTTTTTATATTTGGTGGATTATCTCAAGTCATGTACTATGTGATGGTCAGCTCTAGAGGCATTTAGGGTGGGAAAGCCTTTTGGGACAGGAACCATAATTTCATATTAGTACCACACACTAATCAATTGTGCCACGGGAGCCCCAAAAAACCATAACTTCGAATGAACTCTAACCTTTCTCCCCTCTAGTTTTACCCCCAAATATTCAACACCATTAATCCTGATGTAGACTCAGTGTTCAGGGGAAACATATAAAGTGAGTTTCTGAAAAGAATTATTTAAGTACTTTACTTATTTATTATTAGGAGAGAGAGAGACAGAGACAGTGAGACAGAGAGAGAAAGAGACAGAGAGAGAATGCCCCTCACTGGCCTTTTGCTTCTACAAACTCTAGACAGATGCATCACTGTGCATACTGGGGATGGAACCCAGATCATCAGACTTCGTAATCAAGTACTTTTAACCACGCAGCCATCTCTCCAGCCTGAGTTTTTGAAAAGGAAAACAAGCAATGGCATCAAATTGGTAATTAGCTCCTGAAAACCCTTTTCTAAAGTAGGGGTTTCTGAAAAAGCCTCTAGCTGATTTGTCCTTTTGATAGAAGCTTTTCAAGAGAGAGACTTTTTTTTCTCCTTTGGATGAGGGGAACACATTGGATAGGGTGGGAATAAGAGAACACAGAGTCAAAACTACAGAATAGAAGCTGATGGTTTTCCCCTAAAGTTGCCCAAAATGATACCATGACTTCTGCTTTTCCTCTCTGTTGGTTGGCAGTTCGGGAATCCAGCAGCCTGCCTGAGAGAGGGTTGGTTACATGATCCTCTAACCTCTGTCCGAGTAAACAGTTCCTAAAGGGCCCACAAGAGTAGTTTAACTTTTTTGCATATGTATGTATACATACTCGTGTGTATGTATGTATGTATGTATGTATGTATGTATGTATGTATGTGTGTGTATACACATGCATTTGTGTGTGGAGGCCAGAGGTCTTCCTTAGTTACTCTCCATGCTATTGAGACAGGGTGTCTTACTGAACCCAGAGCTCACCCATCAGCTAGACTAGCGTGCCTGCTTGTCCTGGGGAGCCACCTCTCTGCCTTCTGAGCCCTGGGGGTCTAGGCCCAATGCCATGCCCAGCATTATGTGGATTTGGGGGCTCTGAACCCACGTCCTCCTGCTTTCATGGCAAGTACCTTGTCAACTGAATCATTTCCTTAGCAATAATTTAACTTTTTTTTGAGGTAGGGTCTCGCTCTAGCCTAGGATGACCTGGAATTCACAATGTAGTCTCAGGCTGGCCTTGAACTCATTTGATCTTTCTACCTCTACCTCCCAAGTACTAGGATTAAAGGCGTGCACCACTTAATTTAACTTTTGATAGTTTACTTTTCCACATCTCCATATGGATGCAAATAGCTCATGAGTTTATGATAAGGATAAGAGGGAATGGCAGAGGTAAAGCTTTGCATCTGTGAGTGGCGCTTAGTTGATGTTCAATAAACATTACCATCGCGACTGCTCCTACCACTATTGTCAAATGTAGCAGTAATTCATCAAATAGCTCGATCTTGGGAACCTTAATGGTGGGTGTACGTGTGGCTCCATCCTCTGCCCTTACCAGTTTCAGAGCTGGGAGCTTTCAACAAATGTCTTTCAGCCAATTTGAATGGTTGATGAGACAGACAGTCATCCTCTGTGACAAGCATCTTGTCCTAATGTCCCTCACCCTCAGAGATCCAGAGCAGCCCTAACCTTAGCGGGAAGCCCTTCTTACTGCTGTGCCAGCCCTGTGCTTTCATCTGCATCCCTTGCAAGTTCCTTTTGGGTAGCACTTGACCCCTGTTTAGAAAGACTGCCTTTCACAATCTCCTAGTTCCTTCGATGAAACTTGCTGAGCTGACAGAATGCACAGTTATTTTAAGATGAAGTGGAAGGATGGAAAGATGTTCGTTCTTCTCAAGTATCAGGCTCCCTTCTGTAGGAATCTAGAACCGAGTTACTGGGGAGGTGAGCTGTCAGTCCTCACAGTTTCCATGAAAACTAGGAGTAGATATTGAGGATGGAGAGTGTGTGGCGCCAGGCATCATGGGAAGTGCTTTGTGTGGTCAACTTTATTATTTTTTTTTAAAAAAAAACAACCCCAGGAGATAGTTTAATTCACCTATTTTGTAGATAGAAAAATTAAGGCAGGTCCAAGTAAAGGGACTCAAACACGTCCAGAGAGGACGTGAATTATTATTTTTCATTTTTTTAAAATCTAAGAATTGGATATCATTGTGAAGTGTTTTAAAAATATTTTTATTAGTTTGCCTTGGAGGGAGGGAGGGAGGGAAAGAGAGAGAGAGAGAGAGAGAGAGAGAGAGAGAGAGAGAGAGAGAGAGAGAGAGAGAGAGAATGGGAATGCCAAGGCCTCAATCTGCTTCTGCTGAAAATTAACTCTACATGCATCTTCATGCATCTGGCTTTATGTGGGTGTTGGGGAACTGAACCTAGGTTGGTAGGCTTTGCAGGTAAGCACCTTAACTGGTGAGCCATTTCTCCAACCCCTGAATTATTTAATCAGTTCATTTATAGACTGAACCCATGGACTTGGTATGCTTTGCAGGTGCTGGACCACTGAGTGATAGCCACAATCCTTTTATTTTTTGAGACAGACTCTAAGTTACTCAGGTTGACTGTGAATCCATTCTCTAGCTCAGGCAGGTCTTGAGCTTGCTCTCCTCTTGCCTTGGCCATTGCCTGTGATGCTGCAGTTCAGGTGTGAGGTCTCCTGCTCCTGGTGACAGTGCCAGAGAAGTCTGTCAGCATCCTGCTTCAGCTCCTTCAGCCTTAAAATGAGTCCAAGGAAACACTGCATCCTCAGAGATGGAAGAAGATGTACAGGACCCTGCCCCAGGAAGGCCAAACGATTTTGCCACTAACTCATGCCATCACCAAACGTTTCTGGTCCTGGCCTCTCTGTGCTGACGTCCAGTAAGGACTGACATGCTGAAAGCTACCAGACGCAGAGTTTCATGGGAGGCAGTTACCTCCTTGTTGTTAACACAAAATGCCTGACAAGAATCAGTTTAAGGGAGGAAGGTTTATATCAGTTCACAGTTCCAGGTTACAGTCCATGGCAGAGAAGGCGTGGTGAGCAGGAGCTTGAGGCAGCGGGTCACATTCAGTCCAAGGGTGAGGAAGCAACGAGAGAAGAATGCTGCTCACTTTCTCCTTTTTATACAATTCAGGACCCCAGCCCACGGAATGGTGCTGCTTCCAGTGAAGTGGGTCTTCCCACCTTAATTAACCAATTCAAGATTGTCCCTCACAGAGAGGTCAAGAGGCTAACATAGTGTATCTAATCCCTTACAGGCGATTCTAGGTTCTGTCAAGATGACAATATAAGCCATCACCTAGATCATAAATGTGGGCTGCCTGTCTCCTGGGACACAGGCCTTTAAGCAAGCAGATTGCACAGGAAAATGATGGATGTCCGAGGTAAGCCTAGCCCACAATAACACAGGGTGTGCAGTACACATCTGGTTTATTAGTCCTGGACTAAGATTTGTGATTTTTGCCTTGCTTGAAAACAAAGATCTTATGAAGACAAAAGTAAGTGTGAAAGATGTCATGATAATATTATTGGGCCAATGCTGTGAATTCTGCTAATGGCTTTTGCTCTATCCTTTAAGTCAGCAAATATTATCCAACCCACAACTATCCCAGGCTGCATTTTCTCAGCATGCTTCCAGGCCATCAGCTGTGAGAGCTCAGAGGGTGCTGAGCTTCCCCTACACTTGTATGACTGAGAAACTGGTACCCAAGAGGGAGGAATGTTTGCCAAGACTGGGGAACACAGGAGTCAGGCTAAGATGAAGGGCTCCTCGGGGACCACAGGTTTCAAGGGCTTCAGAATAGGAGTGTAAGGGTTCAGGCTCAGGTCTGCAATCCAAGTATGTCTCTGGTTTCATCTAGTAGTAGTTTCCTGTGAATTTGTTCATCAGTAAGCTATGTGCTAAGGAGATAGAGAGAAATCAACGATTCTCCTTGCATTAAGGAGCTCAGAGAACTCCCCCCCTAAAAAAGGCAAATCATTAGCTAATCCAGGATACTGTCCAGTTTGCATGCCATGCTTTGGAAAAGACATGACCTTTGTGGCTAGATACACGGGTTCTAATTACAGCTCTACCACTCACTGGGTGACCTTGGATAAGTTGCTTCTCTGAGCCTTGCCTTTTCTATTTAGAAGAGAGAAAGGAATAACCTACACTCACGAATGAATACAGATGTATGAGATATGGTTAGTAAAGCGTGTCACACTCGGTGAGAAGGGACAGCCACTATTGTCAGATGTGGGCACCTGGGCACAGCCTTCAACCTCTTCCAGTGTTGTAGGAACTTGCAATGCCCTCATTGTACACTGAGGAGATGGGAGGGCACTGTGCTGGGTAAAACTGACACGTTGAGCAAAGGCCACTATCATTCTCGGGATGGTTAGCCAATCATAATCAGGAGAGGGCAGGCCAGGTGGCAGTGAGGTCTATCAAAGTCCAGTGAGTCACTGTGGGTTGAAGGCAGGCCAGCCACCCCATCTCCGCCCCTCTTACCCACTGCCCCTCTGTCCTCAAGACATTTCCGCCTCCTCCACAACCTCACTGCCTTCTGGCCCTGCAGAGCCTGGGCTTGCTTTCTCTGTCTGTCAGCAAAGCTCTTCCTCAGGGAGGGGGCCTTGCCCTGGGCCTGAGAAAGAAGTCAGGCGTGCTTGGAATGCAATTGCAAAAGAGGTTACAAGAGAATGCTGAAATCAAGGGATGTCGAGAGGTTTTGTTATTTTTGAAAGAAATGACTCATTCTGAGAAACCCTAACGGCCTTCCAGAACATTCACCTAGTTGCCTGTGTGCAGAACTCAGAGCCTGCTGCTGAAAGGGGGGGGGAGGCATACTCTGTTGCAGTCACAGCCTAGTAGGGTGTGGGGCAGCCAGGGCTGGGGGTCTGACAGGGATGGAGGAAGAGCTGGGAAATGACTCCTTCACTCCCTGGGGACGACCTCCTTCAGGTGTCCTTTTGTCTAAATTGGTCTGTTCAAGCCATTACAAGACCTTGGAAGTCAAATGCGGTCTCCTACTTGAACTGAGCTGGTAGGCTGGAGTGTGTGTGTGTGTGTGTGTGTGTGTGTGTGTGTGTGTGTGTAGCCATTTTATATGTGAAGGAAATAGGTTCTGAGAGGGAGAGAGAGAGAGAGAGAGAGGAGAAAGAAGAGTGAAAAGCAGAAGACAGGAAAGGAGAAAGAGAGGAGGGAGAAGAAGAGGGTAGGAGCCATGGGTGGGAAGCATGCTTGCATTGTGGAGACACACCACGATGAGTGTGCTCTACAAGGGCCTCCTTGTAGTGGGGAGCTCAGGAGCCCAGTTTCATGTCAACCCCTAGCCACCTGCGTGATTTTGGGGATGCAGGTGTGTATGTAGAGAGATAGAATTGACACAGAGCTCTAAAAATGTAATAGTCATTCTTAGAATATTCTAGGAAACCTGTTGCAATATGGATTGCGAAGCCCTACCTCAGAAATTGTGATTCAAAAGGTCTAGGGGTCCTGAGAATCTGCATCTGCAACCCAACTGGTCCAGGGATCTCACTTTGAGGAGCCTGCACAGGTTTGTCTTTAATGTTTCTGGTGTTCTGTCTCTTGGTCCATGGTCAAGAGCTCCTTACCACAGGACTACTATGCCAAGTGCTTAGAACACAAAGATAAATCCGATGTGGCTGTGCAGATGTGGGAACAGATGTGAGAACCAATGGCAGCATCTCCCCAGTGTACACGTCAGGGCAAAGGCAGGAGGATGGGCTTCTTGGGTGGGCTTCAAAGAGCAGGCTGTTGGATGATGTGCCTTTGGGCTGTCATTGTCATGCCAAGGATGCTGAAGGGATGGCGGCTTAGTAGAGACCAGAACAGGCTGCTTTGGACGTGGTCCCCAGAGAGAGCTTTGCAAGCACTCCTTCAGCACCATGTTTTCTCTGGCTCTGCCCTTCAGAGCCACCAAACTCAGACCAGCAGGTCCTCAGATCCTTAGAGGGTCCCAGGAAGCTGGAGAGGAACCGTTGCCAAGCATACAATATGTACTACATACACACATATGAATTATCATATGTGCACACACGAACATACACATAATCATTTTGCATAGCTCTTGTATTTGCAAATTCACAACTTGCAGTTTCATAGCACTTTCTCGGTCATTCATGGACATGGGCAGATCATTGAAAACTTGGACTCACCCAACACCACATTTCTTGTTTTAGCTCATTCTGCAAACACCTCCTTTTTGCACTTCTGTGCTTTGAGCACTTTTGTGCTTTCTTTGGGGGTGGTTTCAGTGTTGATAATGCCCCCCCCCTCCAGCACTCAAGTGCTGTCTGGGGTTCCTAAGCACAAGAGGGCCCTGCCCGCTGTGCTTGTCAGAGAAAATGTGTGTTAGATAAACTTCACTCAGCCCAAGAGGCTATGTTGCTGTGAGGTCAGTGTTAATGAATGAACTGTATGTTAAGTAAGATGTCTTTAAACAAAAACACACACAAAACAAGGACATGTTTGGATGGGTTGGTGAAAATGTTATGGCCAAAGGCCTAATGTTCTATTTCCCCTAGGAGTGATGGTTTAATATACATACATATATATATATATATATATATATATATATATATATATATATATATATATATATATTGGTTTTTATTTTTTGTTTTTTGAGGTAGGGTCTCGCTCTAGCCCAGGCTAATGTGGAATTCACTATGTAGTTTCCTCCTACAGAGTGCTGGGATTAAAGGTGTGAGCCACCACACCTGGCTGGTTTAATATTCTCTACTAGTATATCAACTGAAGCTCTCTAGAGCATAAATACCATGAATAATGAGGATTGGCTGCATCTGTGCCTTTATAGATCTGGGGATGTTCATAGCTGCACACACACTCAGCTAGATCTCGTTAAGCAATTACTAAATAATTCCTCACTGAGTAATACCAATGAGTACATTGTGTGTGTTGGGGGTATGTATATGCCATCCTCAAAAACACTATCCATCTTTTATTTTTTTTGAGACAAAGTCTATCATTGGTCTAGAGCTTAGTTTAGATTGGTCGGCCAGTGAGCCCCAGGGATCCACCTCTCCAGTCCTGAGATTACAGGTTCACTCCACCACACCTAGTTTCTTTATTTTTATTTTTACTGTGAGTACTGAAACCCAACTTAGGTCCTCATGCTTTTGAGGCAAACACTTTATTGAATGAGCCATAGCCTCAGCCCACAGGTGAGGATATTTATGAAGAAAGCCCACAAGTTCCAGGGCTAAGTAAACCCTTCACATCTAGAGATACATCCAAAGCTTTCTTCCCAGTCCTGTCAGTAGAGTATTTCCTCAGTAGAGCTGTCCCCTCTGTTGCCCACATTTGAGTAAAAGCCTTCCTCCCAGTCATCCTGCACTTTCCTTGGCTTCTGCACATATTTGAGTTCATACCCTGTCTCCAACTTGGTGTAGATACACCCTTGTATCTCACAGAACTGGTTGCCATACCGTGGCTGGCTGTGATGTCATATGGGTCATAGGACCATTTCCAGCTGGAAAGCTTGGCTTGGTTTCACCATATTTGTACCATATTTGATTAATTCCTGCACTTAGTGGATGAATATAACTTTTGCCATAGAGGGGTTGGATCTGGTATGTAGGCCAGGGGCCTGTTCTGGGATCTCTATGTAGGACAAGGGGGAGACAGGCTGGAAGTGTCTTGACTGAGCTTTGGCCCCTGAAGGTCAAGGCAGGAAGTCCACTCTACTCTTTGCATCTGTGCCCTACCTCATCTTGCCCTCTAGGACATCTCAGACCCATGCTTCATGGCTGGCATGCCCTGGGAGTCAATCAGGGAATGACTTCCCCAGCCCTCAAGGGACAGGCAGTGCTGCGGGTGATGGGCGCCTGGGGGCTCCAGGGCCTCTGTCGTGGGAGAGAGAGAGCAGATTCCTTCTAGGCTCTTGTTGGCCAGTGGAGCGAGAGGAATCACTGAGGCCGAAGACTCATGGCAGCTGGCGGACATCCCACGTAAACACGCTCTGTCACTGTGAATTACATCCGTGCTCTGTGGAGGCCGGACAGACGCCTTGACAGGCTCATTAGCAAGAAGCCTGTCGGGCCTGCCATGGTGACCCAGATTCTGCAGGACTCAGTGCATGTGGGGAAGGGGGACATTTCCTTTTCTTCAGCATTCCCTGGTTAAAAACCTGCAGGGATCCTGCCTTCTCCAGGAACCTTCCAGAACCCTGCCATCTCCTGGGCAAAAGGCCTACAAGGTGGTCTTCTCTACAAATGACCATGTCATCTTCCTCCGGGCCTTCCCCTCTGCTTGAGCCCTTCTCTGTCAGCATCCTTGAGGACAGCACAGATGTCACCTTCTGTGTGACTCTTACTCCCCACAGAAGGCTCTGTGCTCCTCTGTGGTCTCAGGGCTCTGGCCGTCCCACCTAGTAACTCGATGACTGACCTGCACCCCAGCCATGCCCCTAGGGACCTTGCATTTCTTTAAGTAGAACACAGGGACCTTGGCGTTACCTCCCTTAAAGCTCTGTAGTGTGGGCCAAATACAAAGTCCACCTTGCATGGGCCCAGCGCTCAAGAATCACATGGGAGAAGCCAGCTACTCTTTGTGGTTAGGACTACTGGTCATAAACTCTCCCTGCACCCTTTCCCCATCAGTCCTTTCTTTTCTTTTCTTTTCTTTTCTTTTTTTTTTTTTTGAGGTAGGGTCTCACTCTAGCCCAGGCTGATCTGGAATTCACTCTGGAGTCTCAGGGTGGACTCAAACTCATGACGATCATCCTCCCTCTGCCTCCTGAGTGCTGGGACTCAAGGTGTGCAGCACCACACCTGGCTGCCATCACTCCTTTGGCAAGCCTCCCTCTTACGAGAGTGACCCACAGGAGTACAGGAGCCACAGAGTCACCTCTGGCAACCAGCTTAATGTATGGCACACAGTAAGCATTCAGTCATGTAGGTATCTACAGCAGCTCACTCTGTGCTTGTACTCTGCCATGTTGTGTTCTAAGCTCTTATATGTGAATTAACTCATTAAATTTCATAGTCCTATGAGAGACCTGTTGTTAGCATTCTCATTTTACAAATGGGGAAACTGAGGCAGAGAGGGGTGAAATAACTTGTGCAAGGTTATTCATCCAGGGGCAACGGCGTTAAGACTCAACTCCAGATAGTCACGCTGACTTCCTGCTGCTGTTTCTCAGAAGATAATCATGGCACAGAGTGGGTGTTGAACAGTAGGTGCCCGGAACATAGTAGGTGCTTTAGTGAATGTTGAGTAAGTGCTTGGGGCCTCAGAGTGTTCTGATCCAGACTGAAGGCAGGCAAGTCATTCAGAGCAGCTACTAAAAACAAACACACGTTTCTAAGACTCTTGATATGTGTATCTCTAGAAAACCACCTGGACCTTCTCCTGTATCGTTCATCTTTTCCTGAGCTAGCCTGGTCTAGACCCAGCCCTTGGCCTTCTAGACAGGAGGCAGCCTATGTCTGTAGTACCCTCCTTGCTGTCACTCCTGCCTTCTTGCCCACTGTCACGGTCACCAGCATCCTATACCAGAAACTCTTCTGCACCTTCAAGGATGAAGCATACTGAGCCTCCTTTGAGGAATCTTCCCCAATTGCCCTCCGTCCAGTTCCCTTCTTTCCCACTCAGAACACACACTCTCGAGACATCCACGACAGAGCAGCGCTGAAGGGTGAGGGTTGTGTGTCACAAACCTGGCGTCAGTTTGGCTCTGGCACCTGGGTAAGTCACTGCACCTGACTTCAGTTTCTTCATTTGCAAAATGGTGCTGAACATGGTAGGAAGTGGGAGCTTTCAATGGAAGAAAAGAGAGAGCATGACATATGAATATAACAATTTCCATTGCTCTCTGGATCTATCTTGCTCTAGAATAGGATTATACATCTCCAACGTTGAGGTCAAGCGCCTCGCACTCTGCAGGCACAATACATAAATAGGACACTTAAGTCAACAAAGGAGAATTTATTGAGCACATACATGTCCCCGGGAGCTGGGTGCAGAAAGATGGAAGGGGACAGGTGAATGTGTTTGTGTGACTACAGTCCACGAGAGGCAGCGTGAATGACAGAATGAAGCAGCCGTGGGCTCGTTCATTCACGTGGCCAGTGGTTGCTCGTGGCTCTGGATGACAGAATACCATGTAGTGTGTCCTTGAAGAGATATGATCAAGTGTGTAAGACTATAGCACGCGCAGTCCACCAGTAATAGAATGACAGGGTCATCATCTTCAGGAAGCCCACCTCCTCAGTTATTGCACCGTTCTTCTGTTAAGTACATTCACAGTGAAGGAAAGGTAAGGACAGAAAGGCAGTTGTCACTTCTCGAGTCCCCACCAGGTGGCTGGCATCGTGTTCTGCAATTGATATTTTTCACTAATCTTTCCAGGACTTCCAGGGTCTAATGTTCTTATCCATATTTTTCAGACTGTGAAAGAAGCCTCAAGAAAGCCAGTGTGTTGTTCAAGGCATTGGACCTAACTAGACGCAGGATGTGGACTTGGATTGCCTGGCCAGCCACCTCCTCACACCCCTGGCTGTCTCATGGCATCAGGAGGAGCCAGGGAGGCAAGGAAGGAAATGGAGCGACTAGTTCACCGCCGCAGGCATTTTCATCAACTAGCAAGCGATTTTTCATCCTTCCACTATGAAAACAAGCACTGTGCTGAGAAGGCTGCATGGACTCCTTCCTGACTCATTAGCATCGCCTGCAGGGAGTTAGGGAGTACTGCAAGCACGACCCAGTCCGTGCATTCTGGTCTCCCCTAGACCCTCATCCCAGACCCTGGGCAAGGGACCCGAGATAGCATCCTTCTTTAAAAGGATCTGAGAATGTAGCTTACTCGGAGCCACAAAGTTAGAGATGACATCCTTTCTGACCTCTCAGTACCTCTCCTTCTCTTCCTCCTCCTCCTCCCCCTCCCCACTCTCCATTTATTCAACAACCACTGTGAGTATGTGTGCACCTTTGTCAGAGGACACCTTTGTCGGTCCTCACCTTCCACCTTCTTTGAGGCAAGGTTTCTGATTGTCTGTTGATGTTTACCCAGCTAGTTTCTGGGAGATTTTCCCATCTCTGCTTCGCACCTCATTGTAGATGTGCTGGGAATTCAGACACCCACTATGATGGACAGTACAGTCTAGCTTTCTTTGTGGATTCCGGGGGTCTGAACTCAGGCATTCCCACTTGCTGCAAAGTGCTTTATCCACAGAACCATGTCCCTGGGGCCCCATTCAACAAGCTTTCATTTGGGTACTTCATAGGTCTCAGGCATATTCTTAGGGGGGTATCTGTTGGGTAGGTAACATCTGCTTCCTAGCTGCAGCTGAGATGTGTCAAACAGGACCATGTGCAGACCAAAGGCTCTGTCTCAGTTACATCTCAGATGAGGAAACTGAGGCTAAGAAACATTTGGGAGCATGCTCAGTGGTTCAGTAAGTTGCAGAGCCGATATTCAAACCCAGATCCTTCTGACCCAAGAGCCAAAGATTTTAATTGCTAGACCACACTTATCCACTGAAGATAAACTCAACAAATAGGTATGATCTCAGAAAATGTTGTTCCTATTCCACTTAGTTGCTTCTTTCCTGTCAGAGAGAGGTGTGGACTGTCTTCTCAAATTCATTGCTTCTTCAATCTAGAAGTTTAAATATTGAGGTTCTACAATGTGCCAGGGACAGGGTCGTGGCAGTAACTAGACAGGAGCTCATGGCCTTCACTATGTCAGCATGGTAAGTAGAGCAACACACTGGAGGAGAAGCACTACGCAGTTCCAGAAAGCTCTGGTCGCTCTGGTCTCCCGTGTGTGCAGTCCCTGGCCTGTGTCACTGAGTGGATGGAATCATGGGCCAGGCTCAAGGTGAGGGATGAGAACAATCACTTCTGTCTACAGGGCCGATGGTGTCATGGTCAAGGGCCTGGAGGCTGCTAGGATTACCGTCAAGACTCCGGTTTCCAGTCCTCTCAGCTAGGGGGCTGGGCTCCAGTTTTGAGGCAGTGTTTTAACCTGCTCTGCAGAAAATCCAGTTCAGTTTCCTTTTCAGCAACAACTACCAACTTACATTTTTTAAAGTTTCCAGGAATCTTGCTTTTGTTCTCCATTTTTTGGGTGGGATTAATGAGTACCTTCTCTTTTGGAGGGGGGGTATTTGATTCCTGAAATTAGAGCTCACCAGTGTGCAGGTGGCAGCCTCGAAGCTGGAAGATCAAGTGTGGTCCAGATGCAGCCACTTAAGTAATTTCAGAGCCACGGGGAAGCCCGTAGAGAAGGGTCTCTCATGCACAGATCTTTGATGTAGTTCCCACTCCTCTAGCCTCACTGAGAACACACTCTCTCTCTCTCTCTCTCTCTCTCTCTCTCTATCTATCTCTCTCTCTCTCTCTCTCTCTCTCTCTCTCTCTCTCTCTCTCACACACACACACACACACACACACACACACACACACGATTAACTTATAGGAGAAACAGAGGAGACCTGTTTCACTCCCCAAATAGAAAATTATTATATAACCACTATAGCTTTCTCGCACGGTACACCCTAAAGATGCCAAAAGAGACATGTGTAGGTCATAGGGGACGATCTCAGGATGGAACTGTGCTACTTACTCGCCACATGTTTGTAACTGTGATCCATGACAAAGCCCTGGAGCGCGAGGAGCTATTCTAGAGAGAGGCTGTGGTGTAGTGCCTGATCTCCCAAGTGAAGCAGGTGGGGGTGGGGGGTGCTGGTTCACAGTTGGATGGGAGACATTGTGCCCCTTCTTTTCACCACAGACTATCATTTTTCTTCTTTTTTACTTGTAAAACCGGTGTGTTTCCCAGAAGTGGACTTACATCAGAAGCATGGATTTACTGACAACTCTGCTAGGTCCAGTGATCGTATATACCACCACCAAGGAAATCCACACCCTTTCAAAAATGGAGCGAATCCTTTAAGACCCTAGATTCTTTAGGCCAGACTTGAATAAAAATCTTTGTAATAAAGAGGGGGACAATTTGGGGCTCAGGTCCCCTTTCCACTGGCAAGAACTGATTAGCCCACTTCACAGTTAAACTTACTTAAGTTCTAGCCTTGACCTCCTAGCTTTTTATAAGCTGTAGGGTGACCACAGGCACTCCACCCACTGTTGGCCAAACCATAAATGGGTCCATGTTCCTTTATCATTTTCCCTAATTTCTTTGAAAATACAAGGAAATGGTGGCAGGCTTATGGATATAGATGTCCAGATGAAAATGGAAGCAAGCAAACAAATTAAAAAACAAACAAAAGTCAACTTCCAAGTCATGCTATAGGCCTAGGTGTTCGTCAACAGAGCAATGGGCGAAGAAAAGACACATATACAAAGTGTAGTTTTATTCTTCTATAAAGAAGATCAAAATCCTGTTATTCATAAGACTATGGATGCAACTGGAGCTCATCATGGTAGACAAAATAAATCTGACCCAGAAAGACAAATATTGCATGTTTTCTCTCATTTGTGGACCCTAGATTTATATAGGTACCTAAAATCATATACGCATGGAGAATATGAAAGTAGAAGCCAGAGTGTTTGGGGGTCTGGATGGGGCTAGCAGGAGGGGAGAGGGAGGAGGATAGTGGGCAACCATGGTCAAGTACATGATATACTTGTATGAAAGTATCTTTATGAAATCCATCACTAGGTGCTATAAATATGTACCTATAGAAACCAACCAACCAGCTTCCATCCCTCTAGGGGCTCCTGGTCCATTTGCTAGGGCTCTGTCACCTTAGCCTTCCCCTCTAGAACAACCACTGGGGACAAAGGGACATTGTGATGGAAAAGTAGGTCATCCCCAGATGGAAGAGAAGGTGCTTACCATCCCCAAAGTCACAGTGAAGACCAATCTCAGCCAGCAGGGTGAGCTGGGAGCAAGGCTCTTTGGTTGATTGTTAATCCCTCCATTTCTTGCTGATTGACATCACTATGTCTCCTGTCTTTGGCACACTGCGAGTTTAATAGGCACTGCTGGCCACTCTGGGAAACATCAGCCCAGATCAGCTTGTTTCTGTGGGAGAACCCAGCTTCCTAGCGGGCAAGCAGAGGCCTTTGGTGACTTTGGTCCCACGCCTTCCTTTTGTCCCATTGGGTTGGAAAAGGAAGTGGTTATCTAGAATTGCCTCACCATTTTCCGTATGTCTTCTCAGCCCTCATCGATCCCATGGTGTTCCATCTGAATTTCTCCTGGTTTCCAGCACTTTAAGTGGTTTCTGTTGACTTGGCTGGACTTTGACTAGTGCATTTAAACTTTTATTGGTTTTACCTTATAACAGCCTGCCGTAAAGATGATGAAGATGATAGTGTTGGTGATTACCGCCCTTTCCTTGGAATATAACCTTATGTGTTACAAAGCTTTCACTCAGGTTCTGTAATTTGAGTTTCGTAATCATAGTATGATGTAAGAAAGGCATTTATCACTAATTCCACTTTACAGAAGAGGAAATGATTTCACTCCACTCACACAGCTGGTGGGTCTGGAAAGATCTGGAATGAGACCCAAGCTTTTAGAGTCTTCTCTGAGTTTCCTCAAGCAAGTTAACCCTCCTTCTTCCATCATTATTCTGCCTGCCTCATGGAAAAGAGGCCTTAATGCTCTTCTTTTTGGGTGGTGTTTTTTAATTTGAAAAATTGTGTGTGTTAATTTTTTTTAAAAGTAGGTGTGTGTGTGTGTGTCTGTGTGTGTGTGTGTGTGTGTCCACACACCTGCCACAGTGTGCATGTGAAGGTCAGAGGACAACCTTGGTGTACTTGGTCCCCTCATCCCCACCTTGTGTGAGTCTCTCTTATTATTTGTTGCTGAGAGGGCCAGACTAGCTGGCCATGTGCTTTGAAATTCTCTTGATTTGATCTCCTCTTACAGGCATGTGTGTCACTTTGTGTGGGTGCTGGGGATTTGAACTCTGATCGACAGGCAGAGCCATTTTCCCAACCCTGGATGGTGTTAACTAAAGCGTGGGGCACAAACCATAGGTCAAGAGAGCACTAGTTACTTCCTCCTGGGAAATCAATGGCACTATACTTGGTGGTTTGAAACAGAATCATTGCTTTTTTGGGAAATGGTTCCCCCATGCACTGAGCATTCTCTTTCACATGTTCAAGTTCACCTAGAGCTTGAGAAGGGAGTCCCACCTGGGAGGGCTTTGAGGTTGTATTCAAGAGCAGTTTGAGATAGGGTCTGGCTATAGGTAGAATGAAAAGGAAGGTGCTGGCTGGTGTCTGTACTGCATGAAGTCAGACATGGTGGCTTGTGCCTCAACCATCCCTGAAGAATGCAGCTTCTGGTCACTAGGCAAGCCCAAGAAAGTGACACATAAGCTTGTTTGTATTCCTGTCTAAACAGCAAAGAGCATGCGTCTTTCTGTCCCCATCCTCCACTGAGTGTCTAGTGTGATACCTCACCAGAAGGCTGGCTGGATCCTTGCACCATAAGGGCTGACAATAATTTATACCCTCAACTTCCTGGGGGTCCTGGTCACTGGAGGGGAGCTGGGTTACAACATCCATTCCACCCAACTCATCAGTCATCAACAAATGTTTGTATTTACTTTGTGCTTTCTTTGTGAAGCCTCTAACACCATGGTATCTCCCTAAGGATCTCACTCTGGTTATTTCTGGAAGTCCCAGTGTTTGGCTCCTGAGTTCTGTCCTTCTATCATGGGCCATAATGTTCGCTTTCCTCTCCCAGCCCCAAGTAGATATTCTGTTGCTTTCAGGCAGGCCCCGGAGACTCTTGCCAAAGTTGGTGTGTTTGGCTCTGGGTTGGGCTCCTGTCTCCATCCAGTGCCACTGTTCCTTTCTGACCTGAGGCAAATGGCCTCTGCTACTTTGCACTTTGCCTGCCTTCATTTGTTCCAAAGCAGGGTCCCCTTGCTGCCTGTAAATTCATGGAGCTC
>PVHP010004953.1:0-25478 GCA_004024765.1 Zapus hudsonius
TATATTACTACAGTATAATAATATATGACTACAATCCTATATATAATATGTAATGATATATAAATCCACCACCCTAAAAAGAGAGTCCATTTGTAATCACTTCCCAGTTTCCACTAACCTGTTCCCTGCCTCCTCCCTCTGGCAACTGCAAATCTAATTTTTTTCTTTTTGAGGTAGGCCCAAGCTGACCTGGAATTCACTATGTAGTCTCAGGCTGGCCTTGAACTCATAGTGATCCTCCTATCTCTGCCTCCCAAGTGCTGGGATTAAAGGCATGAGCCACCATGCCTTGCTGTTAAATCTAATTTTTATCTCTACAGATCAGCCTATTTTGGATATTTCATAAAAGTGAAATGTATGCTGTCATAGTCAGATACACGCCGCTGGGATGAATCTCCAAACCAGGCATAATTTTGGGGAGGAAAGTATTTATTATTGAACTAATAGATCCAGGGGAAGTTAAGGAAAAAGGCTGGCCCCCTTTCACAGATCCAAGCAGAGACAGAGAGAGGCCCAGCACCTCCAAAGCCAGCCAGCAACTGTAACACTTTAATTCACAAAAATGAAGAACTGCCAGACCTGGGGTTCCGGCTTTTCTTTTGCATATCTATCCCTAGTATTTTGCATCCAATTTAGAAAGGGCCAGTCCCCAGGAGGCTAGGCCAAAGTGTCACTTCCTCCAGCCAGAAGCCTGGAGACAATCAACAATTTAATAAACACAATTATAATAAATTCTATTGGGGGACATTATTCAAACTACCACATATGCTGTATGGTCCTTTGGAACTGGCTTCTTTTACTTAGCACAGTGAGTTCAGGGTTCCTCCATGTTGGAGCAGGGACCAGTGCCTTACGTCTTTATACACTCAGATAGTATTCTATTGGGTCTTGTTTATCTCCTGATCAGTTGATGGACATTTAAGCTGCTTCTATTTAGGGGCTGGGGGGGGGTCTTATGAATGAAACTACTATCAACATTCACATTCCTGTTTTATGTGGACGTGTCATTTCCCTGGAGTGTGTTCCTAGGGGTGGAAATGCTCAGTCATAGAACTCTACCTTAAATATCTTTTTTGCCAGTTTGCCCAACCAGCTGAAGCAGCTGTGACCATCCCTGCTTTCCAGACAAAGAAAGCAGGCTTTGGAAGGCAAAGACATTGCCAATGCCATGGACAAGGTTTGCTACCTGTGTCGTGTAACTCGCTTCTGCTGCTATCTTGGTACCACCCTGGGTCGGATTCTTCTGGATCTCAGCAAGCCAGTGTTCATGTGTCACTCAGGCTCCTTCTCTCTCGGCACTATAATCCATAATTCTTTCCTCTTGGCTAGAAGTCTTGGTTACTTATCCTGTCCTGGTCTTTCCCTAAATGTTTGTCTCTGGTGGGACCATTCCTGCCGTTTCACCTCTCTTTCTGACCTTTAGACTAGATCTGGGCTGGCCTGTGGTCTGTTAGGACCCTGACACCTTCTTCAATTAAATATACATACAACCTGGGCTTTCCTGTTTTCTATTGGCCTCTTTATAAATGTGAGTAGTTGAGAGCTGGATTTGGGTTCAGTTTTAAACTAAACATTGCTGCTGTGAGTTGGCTCCCTTTTGAAGGGCTTCCTTGCTTTTCCCATTGTCCTCACTCTGTAAGAGAAGAGAGGCTCTTTGTACCTGGGTGAGATCATACTGCATATGCCTGTGACCCTGTAGAGCTTTCTCCCACCTTCATCTCCCACCTGGAGCCATGGTCATCCTTTGATGCAAACCCACCTACTTCAGGCCACCTGGGCTCACTTGCTGGCTCATTTCATTCAGGCTGGGGTCAAATCACCACTGCAGGTAACTGAGCTCTGTCTGCTTTCTCCTGGAGCACTAGGTGGGTCCTTCCTGCCAGAAGTCATAACTAGGTATCTGCCAGACGTCTCATGGTTGATGCACGTCCATGATATGCAGTACTGTGGTGGGTTTCCTGTTGTGACCCTGTGGTCTCCTGCACAGGACTCGAGTTTGGGATGATCTTCTATGGCATGGGGTTGTGTCAGAAGGAATTGGGTTTTAAAGGCTGTATTTTTAAGATTAATGTCTTGCTTCATTTTCTTTTTCAAATAAAGGCGCCATGTTAACATCTTTCCCTAGTTGAGGAAGATGGGGTTAGGAAGGTAGGTTATCTGAGATGAGCATGGCCAGGGATGTCTCACAGAGGGAAAAGGCACGTTGGGTGGAGGACCTAGCACATTGACATTCACCAGGTCACTTAGGGATCAGTTGAACTTGGGGACTGACCAGACAGCTGAGCCCACACTGGCAGAGGGCACTTACTTAAGCCCTAGAGCCTCAAATGAGTTACTTAGCCTCTCTATGCTTCAGTTTCCTCCTCGATAAACTCAGTGTGCCAGTGTGGACTTGATGGAATTACTGAGGATGTTAAATGAACTAATAGGTGTCAACTGCAAAGAACAGTGTCTGGGACCAAGGAACTGCCTGGTGATGCCTAGTGACTTGGAAAACCAGTACTTAGTTGAGCTCTGGGAATGTCCTTCCAGATTGAGAGGAGCTGTAAGTGTAAGACTTAGCAGGAAGAAAAAGAAAGCAAAATCTCTCATGAAATTTTAACATATTGATTACATATTGAAATGACATTTCAGATCTATCTTTTCAAATAAAATAAGTTGTTAACATTGTTAGAATGGAAATGACCACCAGGAGAGACCACTCTGAAAGGAAGGGCTTTAATAGAGGGAAAAGCGAGCTGCCTGGCTACTTTCACCAAAGGTGGAGAAAAGAACACCTGGCAGGATCAGATCAGAGCTTTCAGGGAATACCAGGCTGGGGGAAGGGCCCAGGTGGCCTGAAATGGGGAAGGGATGTTCTTTTTCCACCAGACACAGGTACAGCAGGTGGAGGGGGGACTTTATCCCCTGTTTACTGGTAGGCTTTGGTTTCGGTGTTAAAATTTCCTTTGGGGTTGAGGACCAGGGTGTTGCCTGAATTTCGACCTAACAAACATTAGTTACCTATTTGTGTGTGTGTGAGAAAGGGGGGGGGAGGAGAGTCTGAGCGTGGGTGCTCACAAGCCATGTTGTGGAGGTCATAAGATAACTTTTGGGTTTGCCCTGGCCTGTCCATCTCATTTCTCATTATTTTAGACATTTTATTTATTTATTTGCAAGCAGAGAGAGAGAGAGAGAGAGAGAGAGAGAGAGAGAGAGAGAGAGTATGGGTGCACCAGGGTCTCCAACCACTGCAAACCATCTCTAGATGCATGCACCACTTTGTGCATCTGGCTTACATAGGTTCTGGGGAATCGAACCCTGCTTTGCAGGCAAGTGTCTAAACCACTGAGCCATCTCTCCAGCCCCATGTCCATCTCATTTAAGGCAGGGTTTTCTTACTCAGATTCTTGCTCCGTTGTTCTTTGCTGCACTCACCTTGAGCTTCTAGAGAAATGCTCCTGTCTCTGCCTCCCATGTCACTGCCAGTGTCTGCATGCTGGGATCACAGAAGCCCATCACAGCTTCTGGCTTTTTATGTGGAGTCTGGGGATTGGACTCAGGTACTCCAGATGAGCAGGGAACATTTTGTCCACTGAGCCATCTCCCCAACCCTGTTTTTCTCTTGACTGTGATAGGTGGCACATTTAGAACCGAGTGTGGCTCACAGATTTCTTTTGGACAGCACTGGTCCAGACCAATAGGACAGCAATCAATGATTGCCATAATCTTCCATCCCACAAGGCTAAGCTGTGCGGGTGACCAGAGGGTGCTGGTTGTGGGAGGCCAAGGTTTGGCTTATTGAGATGGTGAGGAGAGGGCTTAGAGTGGATGGGGACCAGGCTGCACCTGCTGGCTGGCAGCAAGAAAGGGTCTCAGAGGGATGAGGACACAGCTAGTACCAACCTCCAGCCTTCCTCAGTCCTCAGCTGGGATGGTGGCTCCAGTCCCGACCACCCCTCCAGGCAGGGTCCTCCTCCTGGGGTCCCCAGAGGAGCTCAGCTTCCTCCTCCCTCCTGGCCTTCAGCTTGATTTGTAACCTTGTTTTCCAAAGGCAAGCTTGCGTCTCCTCCCCCACGGCCCATGGGGTTGCTTCCGCCTCCATTACCAAACCCTGTGACAAGAAATGCGGCCCCCTTATTAAAATAATGTAATGTCTAACTAAAATAGAAACCCCAGATAACAGTTTTTGATGTTTTAATGACTGGGCTCATTAGACAGACTTCCCACTTAAAGTGTCTGTCTAGCAATTAAGGCTAAAAAAAATCATAAATGATGACCACACCTTTTGTGGCTTAATGGTTACTCTGAAGGCTGGTCTTATTATCTCGGCGATACAGTCTGTGATAAAAAAGAATTTAAGATACTCTCCCAAGATTTATTTCCCCATTAGCAAGCTGGAGGAGGAAGGTTAAGAGTACTCTTAAGGTCAGAACTGGAAGGGAGCGAGTGAATAATAAGATGCCTAGAATTTTCCTCCAGCAGCACCAGCCTCCTCCTCACCCCGTGGGGGGAGGTCCCCATCACCCAGGGGCCCAACTTTTGCCTGTCATGAGGAAGTCTGTGAATTGTTACTGCAAGTGACCCCAAGTACTTTATTTAGCTAATTGTCAAGCATGCGGGCTGAGCCGTAGATTCCCCTACTTCCATGTAAATTATTCCTAGCACTAATCTGCTGACGCTGGCGGAAAAGTGGGGAAGGGAGAGAGTGCTGGATGAGGAAAATCTGGGAGCATGCTGGTGTCCCAGAGGAAAGAGTGCTGATAGGGTGAAGGAGGGCACTATGGTCCCCCTCTCGCCAAGGCGCTGGGCTCAGCCTTCTAGAAAGACACTTAAGGCTACAGAGACAGGAGACACCAGTAACTTCAGAGAAAATATGCTCAGAAATACCTCTTGGGGGCCTTTGGACCTTTTGTTAGGTTTGCCCTAAGTGATGAATGTCATCTGTACGCCTGGGTTAGTAGCGGTTGTACCTGTCCTGGTGGGCAGGCAGATGCCTGGGGATGGACAAGTGACAAACACTTTCCAACTGAGAACCAGCCGGCACTACCCGATCCCTCATGCCCCAGCCAGCAGGAGTGGTTGGTGGGTGGAGGTGCCCCATGGGTTTAATGTTAGTAGTCCCGCTCAGTCTCTGGGCAGAATCTGTCACCCCACTGCCTCTCCTGAGCACGTAGTGGGCACACAGGCAGGGGTGAAGCTTCTCAGAGGTGCCAGTGGGTATGGTGCTGGGTGATGGCCAAGCTTCAGGTCAGAGAGTGGAGTCCACTTGAATGCTATGTACAGAAGGGGTCCCGTGGGCTGGCTCGAGATGTCAAGAGCTAGGGAGAGCCTACAGGTGGGGGTAGACCATTGGACATGTACACTCGCCCATGATTTCTTTCTCAGGCATCTCCTCTGAGCCAGGCACTGAGCTAGGATGAATTGTGTGAAAGATGAGACTTCTCATTTTCTTTGGAGAACACGCATGGCCCTTCCTAAAACCACCTATTGGAGTGTTATTATCATTTATGGCTGTGCAGCTAATGGAACATTCTGCTGGCACTCTATCCTGGCAACATTCCTGTGCAAAGGAAACTTCAACAAATCCCATTTCACTAATGAGGTAACTGAGGCAGAGCGTATTGGGACTTTTTGGGATGCACATGAGAGAAAAGCCATGTCAAACGCACTTACAAACTGATCAAACAGAACCTGTACTGGCTACAGAATGCAATGATCCTCGGTTTGGGGCGCAGGTGCTCAGCATACGGTGTGAACAAGCTCTGCTTCACCATGATTCCATTCGATTTCCTTCTCAGTCTGCAGAGGAAATAGATAGCAGCCGGAGAGACAACCTCAGAGCCTCTCCCATTCAACTACAATAGGAAAGAAAGAAGAAAGAGAAGAAAGAAGGAAGAGAGAGAGGGAGAGAAGGAGGAAAAGAAAGAAAAGGAAAATATCTTCTGGCTAATTAAAGTCAGGCATTGGTAGCCTGCACCTTTGATCCCAGCACTTTGGAGGCTGAGGTAGAAGGATCGCCATGAATTTAAGGCCAGCCTGGGCTACAGAGTGAGTTCCAGGTCAGCATGGGCTAGAGAAAGAAAGAAGAAAGAAAGAAAGAAAGAAAGAAAGAAAGAAAGAAAGAAAGAAAGAAAGAAAGAAAGAAAGAAAGAAAGAAAGAAAGAAGAAAGAAAGAAAAGAAAGAAAGGAAAGAAAGAAAGAAAGAAAGAAAAGAAAGAAAGAAAGAGAGAGAGAAAGAAAAGAAAGGAAGAAAGGAAGAAAGAGCATGCCTTGGGGTTAGCTCTGATTAAGCCTGATTAGCTGCCTTAAGTGACATGTCTGTCTCTGAACCAATCCCTGTAGCCAGAGAATGGAACCCACTGATTGGCTTTTACCTGGTCACATATGTCACCCAGAATTACATATGGAATCCTTCCTTCCCACATCAAAGTACACGAGGGTAGGATCCAGAATCCCACCAAAAAAGAAAAGAAAAGAAAAACAGGAGCTATGGCTAAGAAAGTGAAATGGATTCTGGGAAGCCAAAATACAACATCCCCCAGAAAGGGAGCACTGGTGGCCAAGCCTGCCCTGTAAGCAAAGAGCCTAGGCTCTTCCCACACCCCACAGGAGCAGAGGAAGGATAACAGCACAGCTCAGGCCAAGCCATCTTTTGGGTTTTAGCTCCCTTTCCTTGGTGAACCCTGACACATCCTAACAGCACTAACCAAACTGTAGCAGGGGAGCTGGGGATTAGGACTTAGATAATACCCAGCAAATTCCAATACACCTCAGAACTTAAGGAGTACCAGAATTCTTGTCTATAAGGTTAAAGAATTAAAATTATAGCCCACCAGAGGATAAGGTATAGTGGGAGACTTTATTTTAGAGAGAATGGGAAGTTACAGAGATCTCCAGACACCAGTGTGGAGAGAACACGTGGGAGAGGATTTAACAAAATCGGTGCTGTTTAAACCAAACAAGCAAAAGAAGAAAAGATAACAGAGGGCTCCCATCATGAGGAAAAAGGTTCATGTGGGAAATTTTTGCTAACTTGACTCAATTGGTAGTGACTCTCAAATGAAGGATTCTGAGGCTTTGAGGGGAAGACTGCTGGCTGGGATTGATTAGTGATGCCTGCTGAGAGAACCAGGGTGGTGACACATGCATTGTATTCCTTAAGAAGCTTTTCTTCGCTAGTACAGAGCACCAACTCAGACTAGCTTAAGCTGAAAATTCCATTTGTTATACGGACACGGAGATTTGTTCTGGGTCTTCAAAGCAGGAAATATACTTAAGTGAGTCCTCTCAAGAGATTGGAGCCAGGAAAGCCTGGCCACCAATGATTTTGTCAATATTTTGTTCATTGCTCCAGGGCCATATTCTCTCTCTTCCTGATGTCTTTATCCTCTTGTCCCTGTAGACAATGCTTCTTTGGTCTTTCTTGCACGTGATAGAAGGCATGCAAGTTCCACATTGACATGGCCCTTAAGTTGGACATGTGGAGAAAAATGTCTCAGCTGGTCTACACTTAAATCAGTTGCTCATGTCTGAGTCAATCAACCATGCTCAGTAGCTGGGGTTCCGTTAACAGGAGGGAAACCATATATGAGAAGAGAGGTGACAGTTTTCCCAGAAAGAGGGACATCAGGGGATTGGCACTCCAACAGGAGGCTCCTTTCTGTGTTGTGTATATGCTGGTGCTGTAAGTACCAATGATGGTGATGACGGTGGAAGGAACAAACACTCAGAAATAACACAACTCAGGGATCTGGAGAGATGGCTTAGTGGTTAAGGCTCTTGCCTGCAAAACCTAGCAACCAGAGTTTGATTCCCCAGAACCCATGTAAAGCCAGATGCACAAAGTAGTGCATGTAACTGAAGTTTATTTGCAGTGGCTGGAGGCCCTGGTGCACCCATTCTCATTTTCTCTCTCTCTCTCTCTCTCTCTCTCTCTCTCTCTCTCTCTCTCTCTCTCTCTCTGCAAATATATATATATATATATATATATATATATATATATATATATATATATATATATATATATATATATATATATATATATATATATATATATCAAATAACACATCTCAGACTTCCCTGGAGGGACTAGCAGTCTGGTGGAAGAAAGTCACCCAGAGTCAACATGGAGTTCAGCAACTGCCGAGAAGTTTCTGGACTGGCTTGAGGGTGGTGAAACTGACCTGACCATCCTCCCTGCCCTCTCCTCCCCCCTTCCTCTCAAACCCTATCACACACATGATGGGATGGTGTTTATTCATAAGCTCCACAATCTTGCTGACATTCAGACTTCTGACCACATGAAACATGTCACCTGTCCCTCCCCGCTGACTACCCGTCCTCAGCCAGGGAGCAGAGCACATTCAGTTTCTGCACCCAGCAGCCCCGTCCTCTCCTGGCCGTCCCCTTGCCACATACTGCCACCTTAAAAGAAGGAAAAAATAAGGACAAAATCATGCCCGTGCCTGCCTGTGGAAGGCTCTTTCCTTCCTCTAAGCACCTTGCCCAGAAAGCATATTTACAGTCTGGGACTTTGCCCTGAGCAATTCAGAGCTCTCATTAAAAAGTCACCTTAGAGGCCCAATGTGGTGGTGCACGCCTTTAGTCCCAGCACTCCAGAGGCAGAGGTAGGAGGATCGCCATGAGTTCGAAACCAACCTGAGACAATATAGTGAGTTCCAGGTCAGCCTGGGCTAGAGTGAGACCCTACCTTGAAAAACGGAGAAAAAAAAAACAAACAAAAAAAAAAAAACAAAGATCACCTCAGAACCCAATGCAATGGAACACATCTGTAATCTCAGCAGCTGGGAGGTTGAGGCTGAGGCAGGAGGATCAAGAGTTTGAAACCAGCCTGAGCTACATAATGAGACCTTGTCTCAAAAAACAACCTAGCAAAATTGACTCAGTTTATCCCCCATGTTTCAAGAAATAGTTTGCTTTGTCTCTTCTTGTTTTCTCCCTTGCTTTTAAGAAACCGAAGTGTCTCTTCTTTGGTTTCCAATTGAAATTTTGCTATCAGCACGTTCTCTTTCTTTTTCTGATAAAATAATGTGACCAATTTAGATGAAATTTCTGTGAAGAACACTGGAGGGTGTTCGTGGGATCAGAGGCCCAAGCTGCCGAGAAAGTGATGGGTGCTAAAGAGACAGTGGCAGAAGCTGAGAAGTTGGGTGGTTGCTGTGTCTGCCTGGTGACGGTCTGGTCTGGAGGCACTAGCTGTCTGCCAGCTTGCAAGCCACCTGGCCCCTCTGTGGGAAGCAAGGGCAGGGGCAGCCCTCTGCTTGAGCCTGCAGGACACCTTGGTGAAGTATAGTTGTGCATCCCGTCCTTGGCCGAATCATAATTATTGAGGTCCCTGCTCCATGGCTCTCTATCCAGGCAGTCCATTCTCTCTCTCTCTCTCTCTCTCTCTCTCTCTCTCTCTCTCTCTCTCTCTCTCTCTCTCTCTCTCTCTCTCCCTCCCTCCCTCCCTCCTTTCCCACCTCTAGACCTTTGGCAGGATGAGGGTATGGGTTAAAAACATGGCTTTGCTCATGAGGGACTTCTGCTCACTGCTAGAAAACATGGCAATACTGAGCTTGCCAGGGAACTAACTGCCTTCAAGTAGCCAGAAGAACTGAAGGACTGCTATTTTCCTCCAAACCTGTGCAGGGTCCTAGGGCTGGGAGCACAGCACTTTGGGAGCAGGGAGGACATCTCTCACCCTGCTTAGCCAACCAGAGTTAAAATGTCATCATTACCAGGAGACAGGACTCACGGAGATTTTTGTTGGACCAAATCTCCCTAACCCAGAGTGAACAGAATGACCCAGAAATGCCTCACCTGGTCGGAAGGGCTGTCAAGTGTGGTTGAAAATACCGGGCAGCTGACTTGTGGGCATAGCTGGGCTCCATGTTCCATCACCGTGACCGCCATGTCGCCAGAGCTATTGCCAGGTGGAAGCCTACTGCTCCGAGCTCCGTTCCTCCTTTCAGTCTTCAGTTTTTTTTAAATATATATTTATTGTCCATAATGAGTTACATTATTTAGTAGGCAAACAATGCGTTGTTATCCCAAATTCCCAAATTCCCCCCCTCCCCCTCCCTGATCAGTTGGATATCCTCCTCCGTGGGCTGTCTGTATTAGTCCTTGTGGCAAGGGATCCTGGATATCCTAGTACTCAGCCCGGTCTTCCTGGCCCAAGTGTGTTGTTACTGAGGGGTGCCATGCCTCCGGACAGTCTCCCCCACCACGGCTCTCACAATGTTTCCGCCCCCTCTTCCATTTTAACGAAACAGATACCAGGTCAGGGAACAGAAGTCACTTAGAAGTAACTGCATATGCAAACTGCTGGGTAACTCACTGCAGTTGAAAATGCAATGAAACCTTGATTAAGTACCCCTCCCAAGTAAGCAGAATGCTTAATTAACTGCAATTTATTCCTTAGAATTCTGTTGTGAGGAAGAAAAGTGTATGATAAATGAGGGGCAGGTGGGGTCCTCAACTTGGTACTTTTTATTTCTTGTAATCTCTGGGGCTTGGGCCTCACGCATGTTAGGCAACTGTTTCACCACTCAGCTATATCCCTAACCCTTTTAAAAACATATTTTTTATTTATTTGTGAGGACAGAGAGAGAGAGAGAGAGAGAGAGAGAGAGAGAGAGAGAATATGGGCATGCTTGGGCCTCTTGCTGCTATCAACAAACTCCAGATGCACGTGCCACTTTGTGCTTCTGGCTTTACATGGGTACTGGGGAATTGAACCCAAGCTGTGGGGCTTTGCAAGAAAGTGCCTTTAAAGAGATCAAGAAGTCTAGGGCAGCTAAAAGACCCGTCCCTAAGGTTACAGAAAGGGTAAACAGCTGCTTGAAGGGAGACTTAACCACCTGCCCTGCTGAGCTGCCTGCAAGTCATGCAGTGTATGCAGGAGACTCTCTGATCAGCCCAGCTGCCTGCACATGGCGCTTGGCACTCCCGTGATCCTTTCCTCGTGTTGGGGTAGACTTGTCGGTGATGCAAGCTACCCCTCACCCTGCTTTGTAAACATTTTCAATAAACTCATTGGGTCACCAAAACTGGTTTTGGTGAAGTCATTAAAAACAAGAAAGAAAGGCCGGGCGTGGTGGCACACGCCTTTAATCCCAGCACTTGGGAGGCAGAGGTAGGAGGATCACCTTGACTTCAAGGCCACCCTGAGACTACACAGTGAATTCCAGGTCAGCCTGGACTAGAGCAAGACCCTACCTTGGAAAACCAAAAAAAAAAAAAAAGAAAAAAAAAAAAAGAAAAAAGAAAGAATGTACCCTTAATCACTAGACCATTGCCCTAGTGCCCTAGCCCTTTGGAAAAGAATATTGTTTTTAGTTTCTGCCAGCACTCCTAATAGCCTTTCTATGATGGGGGGAAATGTCCACTGTGGCTGCCCCTGTTCCAAGTAGTCGTCATCCCTGGGGGACAGAGCAAGAAGGATATGCCAGGCAGGTACAACCAAGCCCAAGGATTGCAGAGCTGGTCAGCAACTTAGATATTGGCTCTGGGCTGACCCTCCACTGGAGAGTCCACTGGATCAGCTCGCCCACTGAAGAGTAAGAGGACACTGAACATGTGAACTCCAGATGAAGGGAACCATGGGCAGCAGGTGTGACCAAGGCCATGCAGAGGCTGCTGGGGACACCAAGGTCCCCATTGCTTAAGACATTTTCTGAGCCTTTGTACATAAAGGAGGCAAAGACCCAAGAGAGCTGTCAACCTCTCTTTTTAAAAATATTTATGCAAGGCCAGGTGTGGTGGTGCACGCCTTTAGTCCCAGCACTGGGAAGGCAGAGGTAGGAGGATCCCAGTGAGTTCAAGGCCGCCCTGAGACTACATAGTGAATTCCAGGTCAGCCTGAGCTAGAGTGAGACCCTACTTTGAAAAACAAAAAATATATACATTTATGCATTTATTTGAGAGAGACAGACAGTACCAGTGAACCTCTCTCTTAAGGCAGGAGATCTTAAGAACTGCATTTTGTCTGCTTTCCTGAAAATAGGCTTGGTTTCAGGGCTCCATGGTGAGGGAAACTGTACTGTTTAGAGATGAAATAAAAAGAAAAATGATGGGCTGGAGATATTGCTCAGTGGTTAAGGTGCTTGCCTGCAAGACCTAATGACCTGAGTTCAATTCCCCAGTACCCACATAAAGCCAGATGCACAGAGTGGCACATGCATCTGGAGTTCGTTTGCAGTGGCCAGAGGCCTCTCTCTCTCTCTCTCTCTCTCTCTCTCTCTCTCTCTCTCTCTCTCTCTCTCTCTCTCTGATTGCAAATAAATAAATATTTTTTCTTTAAATGGTGCTACTGGAAAATATATATATATTATTTTTGGTTTTTCGAGGTAGGGTCTTGCTCTAGTCCAGGCAGACCTGGAATTCACTCTGTAGTCTCAGGGTGGCCTTGAACTCACGGCAATCTTCCTACCTCTGCCTCCCGAGAACTGGGATTAAAGGCGTGCGCCACCACGCCCAGCCCTGGAAAATATTTTTATTTTGATCTGGTTCTCACTAAGTTACCCAGGCTGGCTTTGAACTTACTTTATAGCCCAGGAAAGTTGCTATCCTCCAGTCTTAGCCTCCTAAGTAGCTGGGGTCACAGACCTCCAGGCTTGGCTTAACTAAGGAATTTTTTTCAAACTAAAGTCTTATTCCACCTTGTACACCTTCTCCCTGTCCCTCGTCACCTCCACTTGACTATGCCAGATACAGAGGATGTTCAGTGAGGGCTCTGTTGCACAGTATCAGCTCAACTCCCCCACTTTTCAGAAGAGAACCCCAAGACCCAGAGAGGTGCGGCAGCTTGTCCAGAGACACACAGATTATGGCAGAAGGCAGTAAAATCTCCAGGCTGATAGTCAAATGGTGTAGCTACTGGGTGCCACCTGGGCTGCCTAATTTTGATGAACTAAAACATGAGGTGAAAATGAGAAGGGTTTGGCCAATGGTCACTATCTTAGGGGACCATTAATTTTTCACAGTAGCTGGACAGGAGCCAAAGCCAAGTGCAGTGGTCATTTCAGTTAGCATCCCTGAGAGCCAGGGCGACTCATACACTCAAGAGGAAGAAGCTGGACAACTGTAAGTTCAAGGGTAGTCTGACTACATAGCAAGGCCATGTTGAAGAAGGAGAGGGAACAGAAGAAGGCGTAAATAAATAAACAATGCTCTTGGATTTGATTTATAATAAACAAGAAGCCTACTAACCTTTAAAATGTTCTTTTTTATTTAATAGTTTTTTATTTATTTATTTATTTCTTTATTTATTTATTTGCAGGCAGGGTAAGGAAGAGATAAAGAAAGAACAGCCATGCCAAGGCTTTTTGCCACTGCAAACATACTTCAAGCTCTCTTTGTACATCTGGCTTTCCATAGGTACTAGAGATCAGACCCTAGCCAACAGACTTTGCAAGCAAGCTCCTTTAGCCATGGAGCAATTTGCTCACCCCCACTCCCCCCAAGTCTTTAAAATAACTAAAGGCAGAGAAGTGTCTGCATCACCTCCTCACAAAGGCTTGGACCTACTGCTCTGTGAGAAAATGGGCCAGAGACTGACTGTGCGGGAAGCAGAGGGAAAGAGAGGAAAACTGAATGTTTGAGGCAGTGCTCCCGGAGCCCTGCCGTTTTGCTTAGTGAATGACTGTGATGCTGTAGCGCTCCAGGAGCAGGACCCTCTCCCTGCTCTGCCCTCCAGCATTCAAGTGTCTTAAATTCCACTCTGAGTCACTCACTCAGTGGGGACTTTTTGGATTTCAGGAGATGTGGGTCTGTCATGTGCCTGCTGCCCTCAGATTTCTTCCTTGCTCTGCAGCTGTATGCCAAGGCCCCCTTGCCAGGCAGGAGGAAGGGGAAAACTGGATGTGGATACCCCCCTAAGTTGGGTGATATCACCACATGGTTGTGTGTCTGCTCTGTGCCCACCTTCCCCAGCAGCCCTGCCATGGTTCTGCCACTCCATTAGTACACTCTCCCCTGACCCCTCTAGAACCTTCCTCCTGTCAACTGTGGGTTCCTTCAGAGTCTCCTACAGTAAATTCTCACTGTTGATTTGCAAGGTCCCTGTGAAAATACAAAATTCCTATGCAACCCAATCTCAGTGTTGAGAGTGAAGACCAGCTGTATACGATAGGAGCCCCCTCGCTAGCAACCTTTGTCTATCTGATAGAACCCACAGTGGCCCGATCCAAGAAGTCCTTCAGCCAAAGCTACATGGTGACACTTACCTATAATTCCAGCACTTCTAAGACAAAGCACAAGAATCCTCAGTTTGAGATCAGCCTAGGACACTCAGAAAGACCCTGTCTCAAACACACAAATAAGACAACAGAAGTTGGACTAGAGAGATGCCTCTGGTTAAGGCACTTTCCTGCAAAAGCCTAATGACCCAGGTTCGATTCCCCAGGACCCATGAAAAGCCAGATGCACAAAGTGACACATGCAACTGGAGTTTGTTTGTAGCAGCTTGGAGGTCCTGGCATGCATATTCTCTCTCTCTGGCTCTCTTCTCTCCGCTTGAAAATTAATTAATTAATTAATTAATTAAAAACCGGAAGTCAAAGCCACATGGAATACCTGAGACAGAGAGATATCAGAGAACACCTTTCTGAAAGACTCAAGATGGTGAGAGAGCAGAGCCCTTCTGCAAAGCCAGGGGACCATGACCATGACTGCTCCATAGCATTGCACCTGGAGCCCTGTAGGTCCCTTGCAAAGAATTTCCTTTGGTAGAGTTGTCAACCCCTAGATTAGCCAGGGTAGGCAAAACCGAAGCCAGCTGTGGAGTTTCTGCTTTTGAGCATGTGTGTTCTCATGCTTCCTACATGGGTGTGCTAACAGTACACATGACTGGTTGAGTGTGCCACCATCTTGTCTTCTCCTTTTATGATCTGTGAAAAGTCATGGATACATAAGGGGAAAAAAACCACATACTTTCTCTGGGAAGGGGGAAGGAGTGTGGAGCAGGCATGTTTCCAGCACTTTCCATGGTCCTATGCTGTGGTGGGAACCTTCCTGGACACCAGCTGTTGGTCAAGGCTGAGAAGGTTCTAGTGGCAAAGGCTGGGAAGGTCTCAGAAACAGAGCAGATAAAGACCTCTGCTCACTGCTTCCAGGTTCTTGTCGAGGTCACAGAAAGAATTCAAAACCAGGGAATTAGAAGAAGTCTGTTTCAGAGGGCAAGCACGCTCAAGAGTTGAGTGTGGGTACGCTAGAAAGTTGCGTCACTGGAATTTTGGATAGCTCATTTTATGGGCAACGTTCTTGGAGGGGACCGTTCATTACTCATGAAGGAAGGCTGGGAAAAGGTGGGGAATTCCAAGAACGGGTGGAGATTTCCCCAGAGTAAGGTTTGCTCCTCTTTTCTGTCCTTACATGGGGCTTTTGGCTGCAGCATGGCATCTGATGCATGATGGGAACAGGCAGTTCTGCAAGGCCGATGACATGGAGGTGTCATTGTACCAAAGCAGAGGTCAGTTAGCAGTTGTCTGGATGCCCTGTTGATTCCAGCAGGGCTGCTTCCTTTACTGATTGAGTGGTCACATGATGTAAGGCAGCCATGGGATTAGGTGAGGCTCCATCCCCTCCTACCCTATGCCCATCTAGTCTAGCTCAAGTTAGGCTTCCCCTCTTCACTTTGCTTACTGGTCCCACCCCAACCCTGTGCCCAGTGCTGACTCACAAGACCATCTTAATGGTCTTCAGAAGAAGGGAGCACTTACCTTGTAGAGTTAGGAGAATGGAAAATCTCAGACTGCCCCAGGGAGCTTTTATTTAAATATTTTATTTGTTTATTTGAGAGAGAGATAGAGCCAGAGAGAAAGAGGCAGACACAGAGAGCATCTGTGAGGACGGGTGCTCCAGAGCCCTGCATGCATGCCCCATGCGTCACTTTGTGCATCTGGCTTTCCGTGGCTACTGGGGAATTAAAGAAAGCATGGTCACCTTGCTATTCAAAGTGTGGGCCTGGAATGGGCAACGCCAGAAGCTGATTGAAACAGGGCCTCACTCTAAATCTACTGATTCAGAACACAGCCAGTGATGGATCCCAGGGAGCCTGAATGTTCACCCTCCTGCAGTGTGGATCAGTCACCTGCAGAGTGACTAGAATTCTCTCTGAACCTGACTCACTAGGGCATACACATAGTTCTAATAAGTTGGGCTCAGACGTTTTCAATGCACGTGTCCTCCTAATCTGATTGGTAAACCGGGTCAGGGGAGGCTGCTCCTACTCCCAGGTGAGCTGTGTTTTATTTATTGCTCTTGCATCCATATTCAATAGCTGTTTTTGCTGCCAAGTAAGGCCACATCCCTCAGCCAGGCCTTGAAGAAGCCCAGTCCACACCCAGGGCTCCTTACATCATGCCACAGAAACTGAACCAATTGATACGAGAAACACATGTTCTGTGTTCATTTATTTGTTTTCTCATTCATATTGTTACAGGGTTTTTGTTTGATAAAATGTACACCCAAACCACCCTTTATTTCCCATTTCTTGAAAATTTATTTGTTTATTTATTTATTAGTGACTGTGTGTGAGTATAGGGCATGCCAGGGCCTCCTTCCACTTCAAAGAAACTCTGGGTGCATGTGCCATTTCGTGTATTTGGATCTATGTGGGAAACAGGAATTGAACGGAGGCCCATCAAGCCTTGCAAGCAAGTACCTCCTCTGCTGAGCCATCTTTCCAGGCCCTTTCCTGTTTTCTGAAAGTGTTTTTCTGTTTAGCACTAGAACTCACTATGTAGCTCAGGCTGGCCAGAAACTCTTGGCAATCCTCCTGCCTCAGCCTAACAAATGCTGAGATTATAAGTATGAGCCACAACACCCAGCTGTCCAGGCTTTTTTTTTTTTCTGCTGAAAGTTACCTGTCCTTAAGTGTTGTCTATCCTTCAAGGGCAGTTTTCTGGCAGTTCTTACTTTGAGTTGGCCTGAAGGGCCAACTTAAGAGGCCAGGGTCACTGGAGACCGTGAGTCTGGTAAGGGTGTTTGGTGTGGCCCTGAGGGTCAACTGATGGAAACACAGGAGCAGGCTTCTTTTCCTGGCCATCCATGCTTTGCCTCTGCTGGACAGTGAGACCATAGAGAGCACAGACCACTTATAACGACTTCTCTCTTGCTATTCCTGATTAGCCTGTGGCCTCCTCTCTGGTGGGGTCTCATCAGTGTTGGACTGAAGATGGATGGTCAGAGTGAAACCATGATGTTGAGCCCACAGATCACGCTGATCAACACAGACTTATATATTTGCTCATTCATGAAAAGGAAGTGATAGCTTAAAACATGGAAGGGAGAGAATAATGTGAAGCTAAGATCATTTTGGAAGAACTAAGAAAAATCTGGAAAAATGAAACCATTAGGGTCCATCAATTGCTGATTCTAAGTCCCCTATCAGCAAGCACCAGACAGCTCTGGCCACTTTGAGTCAAATCTCCAAGGGGAAGGGTGTTGGGAACAAAAACAGCTTGCTGTGCAGGCCACAGATCTGTAGCCTCCCCTCTAGGAGGGCAGCAGGAATTGTGGTTTTAGGAAACACTGTGTTCACACTTTTGCTTAGAGGAGTCACCTTTGTATGGAACATCTAATGTCCACCTTGTTACCCAGTACACATTGAGTTTTCCCCAAACTTCTTGCTTTTGTTCAAAGAGTTAAGATGTCATTGCCTTTAGGCTCCAGGCCTGGGAACACAGGGGACCCTTGATAACAAATAGCCCAGGCTGAGAAGCCAGCACTGGGAGATCAAAAGTTGGTCCAAGCTCTACCACTATTTGATGACCCTGGATGGCTCACTTTGCATCTCTTTCCCTCAATCCTCTCATCTGTCAAATGGGGATAATACTCTTGAGAGGTATTTGTCAGAATAGTTAGGAAGAACTACTGAGAAACTATATGCCAACCCTTCAGTGCTGTGCCTCTCATGTTGTAGTTATCTTTGCATTGCTGAGACAAAGCACCCAACCAAAAGCAGCCAATAGGAGGAGAGTCTGGGGGGAAAACCTCATGATGGCAGGAAAAGAGGACAGAGGAGATGCTGACGTCACCTCCCTACTGCAGCAGGTGGAAAAGAGCAGCTAGAGTGAGAGCTGAGCTCTGGCCAGGGGAGGCACACCTCCTCCAGCTGGGCTCCACCTCCCAAACTGCCACCGGCTGGGGACGAAGCATTCAGAACACATGAATTTATGGGGACATCTGATTCAAACCATCATGACACTCAACAAATTGAGGCGTTTTATTACAATAACATTACTGCTAGGAGTAGTATTTGAAAATGGAGATAACAGTGCTCACTCCAATACAGCTATGAGTATTAAATAAGATGGGAAATATGTTAATGTTTTCTATGTTTAAAACCTGTTTTATTACGGGTGTGGTGGCTCACGTCTGTAATCCCTGTAACTCCTCAGCACTAGGGAGTCTGAGGCAGAAGGATTGGGTTAGAGACCAACCTGGACTACATAGCCAAGTCCCAAGCCAGCCTGGACTACATAATGAAAGTCCGTATCCAAAACCAGAAACTTGTTGCACATCACACACTCACTTAACAACCAGTACAAAGCCTTCTCAGGCTGCAGCAGCAAGATCGGAAGTGCACAATCGGAGCCCTCAAGGTCCAGCAGGGAGGAAAATGATGTTCACACGGGTCTCCAAGGCAGTGAAGGAGGAACGATGAGCTCTCACTGAGCAGCAAGGCTCTCTGCACACCTTTGGCATGAACCCAAAGGGAGGGCTCCACGTGGTGGATGGAGAGAAGCCCTGGAGGTGGTGAAGGCAGCTGAAGAGCTCCTGGGAGCTGCAGGATTGGATGGTGTGTCTGGGGAACGGAAGGCCATCCAGCTCACAGAACACGGGCTGTGGTTCTGTGGAAGAGTAGAGAAGAACGCAGGCTTCTGACAGTCAGTCCCAGCTCCATGGAGCTGTGTGATCTTCAGTCCATCTCGTAACCACGCTTTCTCCATGTCCTTGTCTAGGAATTAGGCAATCACAGTATCTGCCTCATGAGGTTGCTGTGAAGGTTAATCGTGGAATCCTTGGAATGAGGCTGGGCGCCATGGAAGAACACAGTGAAGGCTTGTTGTAGGGGGAAGCAGTGATAAATGAGTGCCAGGCATTGACCTTCATGCCACGATGAGGACCCATTGATAGACAAGAGAGTGAAGTGATCCCAGGGCAGAGCAGTGTGGGAGAAAGGAGAGGTGCCCACACCCCCTTTGCCAGGGCTGGACTTCAGAGGACCTACCTTCTCAGGACTAGAGTCTGGAGACACCAGGGCCCTGAGACAGAGAGGGGATCTCGAGGAGACCTGGACATTCCTAAAGGGTCTTAGATGCTCATAACAAGACCAAAGCCCACTCCTCATGGTTGACCTTGGTTTTCCCTGAACATACTTCTGGCCAGGCAATAGTAACAGCTAATGTCTTCACTGACTGGGAGGTCCCTTTGGTCAGTGTTCTCCCCACATGACAGATAGGGAGACTGAGGCACGAGCAGGAGGTCAAGTGCACCTGCCTGAGATAGATTGTGTCCTTGATCCCTTATCTGTCAATCATGTCTGATATTGTCCCTGAGTCCTCTTGCCTGTCTGTCAGTCATACCTGAGATTGTCCCTTGAGTCATCTACCTTTGGGCAGTGCTGTTCAGTGTACTTTTGCTGTGACAGACTTCTGAGGTGGGGCAGTCCTGCTCCAGCCCCTTCTCCTGCTCCCAGGGTCCTTGAGAAAGGAAATGCCCCCTCACCATTTCATCCCCAGAAGGCCCAGCAGAGGATGGCCTCCCAGAGGCCTTGGGTTCAGCTGGGTCGGTGTGGCTCTAAGATGCACTTTTCTTTCTTTCTTTTTTTTTGTTTTTTGTTTTTTTTGTTTTGTTTTGTTTTTTGAGGTAGGGTCTCACTCTAGCCCAGGCTGACATGGAATTCACTATGTAGTCTCAGGATGGCCTTGAACTCGTGGTGATCCTCCTACCTCTGCCTCCCGAGTGTTGGGATTAAAGGCGTGCGCCACCATGCCCGGCTTAAGACACACTTTTCTGGGCTGGAGGGATGGCTAAGTGGTTAATTCACTTGCCTCCAGTGCCTAAGGCTGCGGGTTCAATTCCCCAGGACCCACATAAGCCAGACCCACAAGGTGGTGGCCCTGGTGCTCTATCTTTCTTTCTCTCTCTGTATCTCTGCTTGAAAATGAATAAATAAAATATTAAAAAAGAAACAAGTTTTAAAATATATATATTAAAAAAAGATGCACTTTTCTGATAAGGTTTGAGGACACCACTCCCAGGGGCTGGGCTTCTCAGTGGACGACAATACAGGTTTGGCTTACCCTGGAGGAAAGAAGGTTGAGTTGTGAAATTAGGGGCCTAAATCAGCTAGGGACTTGTTTGGGGGTTCAGAAAGAAGGGGTTAGGGTGACAGAAACCCTCCCTGATCCCAGATACCATCCCTACACAAGCAGCCATCAGCTTCCTTATGGATTGCCTAGTCATCCAGGCTCTCCAGGAACCCATGATTGTAGGACCCATGCAGTGTTGTGGTGGGAAGAGGGGTGCTCACTGAGAGTGAGGGTCCTGGGGGCCCTGCTGGCTGTGAGAAGATGAAGGCCTGTGTTTGTCGCCCCTCCTTGGTTCTGGGCTCCAGGCCTGTACCATATGCCCCATAATATGCAGATGCACCCGCCCCATGGAGCTAACCTGGAGGGGCTGCAGAGCTGTACCAGGACCAAGAGCCTCCTCCACCACTCCTAGGAGTCAGCTCATGTTGAAGAGGGAAAGGGGCTGGAAGAAGAGGGAAGGGAAGGGTGTTTGGCTCCTCAGGCAACAGAGACCTGAAACTCACACATCACTCATTCATTACTGGCCTTCCTCCTGCCTTCCTGGACCCTAGGGTGATCTCCCCTTCACATCCTTCCCCTCCTTTCTCCAACACCTTTCACTTCTGTCCTGGTCTGCTCTAGGCTAGAGATGTGTCCTCTGATTTCCTCCCCAAGGCCAGACTTCAGCACAATGGGACATGCACCCAGGGATGAGAGGCAAGGAAGCTGGGTCCAGAGGAGGCCTTATCCCATGGAAGGTTCCCCAAAGTTCCTGTGGTGTGGACACGTTCACAACCCCTGGGCAGGAATGGGGAAATGAGGCTGTCCCTGAAATGGCCCTGGAGAGACAACCTGGGTTTGTTTTGAAAGGTCAGCTTGAGCCAACAAAGTGCTGGGTAGGATGACGCTCCCATTCTCAGCTCGAGAAGGCGTCCTTTCTTCAGGACGAGATATGAGGAGAAAATAAGGTCCAAGTATGAGCTCTTTATCACCTCATCATCAGAATGGACCAAAGGGTTTTCTTCTGCAGGCACATTTATTACCAGGGGAGCCTCTTTGATTTCATTTTTTCCCCCGCACTCCGTATTGTTTTCACTGCTAGATTGGGCAATAAAGCCTGTTAGGACAAATTCTATTATAGAGAAGCATTTGGTCATAATAGAGAGATTTCCATGCCAGCAGCTGGCCTGTGGAGCAGGCCTCTATTAGAGGGATCAGAGGTAAACCTTGCACCCGAGGATCCACGGCCCCCTCTGGCTCTAGTGTGGCTTTCTCTGGAAAGAAGTAGGCTGTGTGGTTTTGACATAGTTGGAGAGGAGGACCCGGGATCAGGGCCAAGGGGAGAGGATGAGGGGTGCTGAGCAGGCAGGGAAGCTGGCGGATGCTCAGCACTTCAGAGAGCCAGCTCTTCACATGTGAGCTCTGGAGAGCCTCCGAAACCAGGCGTGTGGAGCAGTAGTTTTCAAACTGCAGGTGGCATCTTATGGGACATTTGAACAATCCAGTAGGTCACAACCTCCTGCATGAAAGAAAGGAGGAGGAGTGAGGGAGGGAAAGCAGGGAGGTATCTAGAGTAAAGATTGTTCAGTAAAACTCCTTTCTGGCGTACATATGCAGAGTCATGACTGTCCTAGTCATGAGGAAAATGTCAGGCTGCGTTAGAAGTGGCCAAAGTGTGGGACATTCTGGTCATGTCCACCAGGACCTCCATTTTGATTTCAGGAACACTGAGGCTGAGAGACCTGATTTGAGAAACTCAGACCCCAGGGATAGAGCTCGCTGCCTTCCAGTAAGACCGTGTCCCCAGCAGCATTGGGTCCTTTCAGGAAATCAAATGTATGCTTGTGGCTCCATAGTTAAAGCAACCTGCTCTGGGCATTGGACAAGTCATTCAAACCCTGAGCCTTAGTGTTCTGATCTGGAAAATGGGCCCATGTCCACTCATCAGGGTTGCTGAGAGGATACTGACATACACGAAAGCCCGACCTCTCCTTCATGTCTCTGAGGTGTCACTAAGCTGGTCTCACTATGCCACCTCAGAGGAAGAAGGAACATTGTGTGGCCCTGTAGGCTCTGGGCAGCAGTTTCCTGGACTACAGGCTAATCTTTCATGATTCCTCTGGTAGTAGAAGCCCAGCCCTCCCCCCACAGACAGCAGGTCCTGGGGCCCACAGTGTACCCCAAGAAGTGGAACAACGTAGCCCATTCTCCTCTCCTGGGTCACTGGGACTCCCCAGACCTGTCAATTGTCACTCCTCTATTTTGATGAGGGGAGAGGGGACCTAGCCAAGAAGAAACAATTAGAAAGTGGCAAACCCCACCCCCATCTTGCCAGGATTGAGGTCATCTCGGTCCCTCTGTGCCCACCTATTACCCTCTGATGTGCTTCAAATGTCTGAGACAGGATAGCCTCACCTTCTTTAGTCTTCAAAGCATTGTAAATGTTTGCCCTTGGTCGTTCACACTATGTGCCAGGCATCAAGGAACGTACCATGAGGACCCTGAGCCATGAGCTGTCCCCCGTGTGCCAGCTTCTGGTCACACCAAGGTGCGTCCTACAGGCCTCTGCTGAATTTGCTTAGCAGGTGCAGGGAGGAGGGAGTGAAGGGAGGCTGGTGAGGGGTGTTGTTTCTGGCCCTGTGTGCCAGGGCCCCTCTCAGGCATGTAGATGGATCATATGTTCACTGTGGCCAGGAGAGCAGGCACTGGGGAGGATGGGCATCCCCAACTGTGTGTCCAGTTTCTGCAGGTGCTGAGGGATTAGCCACAGTGAAGGTGGGGCCCCACAGGGCCCCTCTGTTCCACTGTTGAACTCGGCATTCAGATGGCAGACAGGACAAAACCAGAGCTGGGAAAGCAGGAAGGAGGCAGCGGCCTCTCCCAGGCCGGCAGCTCCTCGCTGTCCCTGAGGCAGCAGGTCAAATCCCACACTCTCAGATAATTCACCCCAGGACTGCTCAGTCACTTAGCTCATGACTCAGCCAAACCCACAGTGGGGGAAGAAGGGTCATTCTAGGGTCCTCTGGAAACCCAGACATTAGGAGATCCTGGGGAGAAGGTTCTAGAATGTTCTCCTTTGGACTAGCTGCTGCACTTCCATCTTGCTTCTCCTGGTTGAGCACAGGATTAGAAACCTGTCACACCATCAGCTTCTAAGGAGCTGCACGTGACACGGGTACGCCCTTCAGGGACTCCTGTCCTTCATCTCCCGTGGAATGAGATGGCGTAGGCTGTCCAGCCTGTGGCCTGGAGCAGCATGCATAGATGTCCACGCAGCACATGGGTGCCTCTTCCTGACACGGTGGGACAGGGGCAGGGGGAGACCACAGAGGCCTGGATCCCGGGGACAGTGCCAACCCCCTTTTCTCTCCTCATACAAGTGTCCCTCCTCTCCCCGGAATACTTTAGTAGAATGGCCTGTTTGGATGTTGGTAATGATGTGAGTTTCATTAACTAGAGGAATCAAAAGGTCAAAGAAATTTGAGAATTAAAAAAAGATGCCAGGATGTTATTGTGTGACCCATCAGAAGAGCATAACTGGATGATGAGGACTTTGACCACAGGAGACCTGAGTTGGGGGTCCTTTGAGTCAAGTGTCCGTGATTGTACCTCTCTCCTTTGTGTTGCCCAGGCTGCAGAGCTCGGAGTTTAACCATAGGGAGCTTCTAGGGGAAATGCTATCACTCTTTTCTCCTTCCCACCTCTGGAAAGTTTGTGGGGACTGAGAAAAGTGGGGTCACGCTCGCACAAGCTATCATAACGCTGTTTTTCTCCTATGTGCTGGGTACATGGCACTGGGATATTCTAAATAGCAGTGCCCTTGGTGGGTCACCCATGCCTGGTAGTGCTCCTTCATTCATGTGACAAACACCTGTGAAGCCCTGCTGACTGCAAAACCCATTGCTGGAGGGCCAGGGGGCCACTAAGACAGGGGAGACCCCTGCTACTGAGAGCTCATGTTCCAGAGAACAGTGTCACATGGAGAAGGTGACCCCTAAGAATGGCTAACCCAGGTGGAGGGTGAACTTAGAAAAGGCCAGGGCTGAATACCCCCTGAGGTCCAGCTGGGACCTGACCGGCAGCCACAGTCCCCAAGGAGCCGATGTTTCTGCTGGGGACCGCAGATGAGGCAGGAGGAGAGGGATGGGGTACTGAGCAGATCAAGGAGTGGAAACCCCACACTAGCCCCTGGCCAGCCTGGCTCTCAGAGAAGGAGAAGGGAACAGGGCTGGAGAAGAGGCCAGGACAGGCAGCTGGAGCCAAGCTCAGCCCTGGGTGGAAGGAACAGCAAGGTCTGCTAGCTAGGGCGCATGCAGGAGAAGGAAGAAAAGACCTCCCCTTCAAGATCAGAGCCAGCTCCCAGGATCTGTCTGTGCCTGCCCAGCCCAAGGACTCCTCTGTACCCCACACCCCAGCCCAGGAGTAAAGCTAGCCTGCCCTGCCCACTGCCAGGCACCCTCCCCTCCCCAGGGTGACTCAGGCTGGGTGCCTGGTGGCAGTTTTGCTCTCTGGCCCTGCTCAGCCTCCTGCATCTGCTCCCAGTTTGCCATCCATGTCTCTGTGACCTCGATGAGGGTGGGCTCCCCCGCCCTGGATTTCAAAGAAATGGTACCTTTCTCCCCCTGTGGTGTGTGGATTATTATAGTGTCTGCTTGCATGGAGGGGACAAGAAAGAAAGCGAATTCGGACAAGGCCAGTTTAATTGCGAAGTACAGTTGCCCGAGGTCCCCTGTCCACTCTGGCTACTCTCGAGCCAAACCAGTTTTCCATGGCCAAACTGGGCCTGGTTTCCACATGGGTTCCTGTCAGGAAGTTCCTCCGCCCAGTGAGTGCTGTTAAATGGGACCTTTTCACTCCCTTTCCTCTTATGAACCTCCCTTTGGGCCATCCTGCAGGGAGGGGGTGGGGAGGGGGCTCCAGTCCCAAAGGGAAGTGGCTGTGTGGAGGGAGGGCAGCAGGGGCCTGGCCCAGCTCAAAGCTCTGGAACCCCAGAGCCACTTCCTCCTCTGTAGGGATGCCAGCTGACCCCTTCCCCTTTCCTGCCACCTTCCCTCCCTTCCCCACAGGGAGGGGCTGCCCGTCCTAAAAATACCTCCACCACACTCTCCCCACCCTGAGTGAAGCTTTCCCTTGTCTTCAGACTCACTGTTTGCTGGTCTAAAGCCTCCACACTGAGGTAGGCCAGGCTCCTTC
>PVHP010004953.1:25578-68345 GCA_004024765.1 Zapus hudsonius
CCCCTCCTCCTCCCCCTCCTCCTCCCCCTCCTCCTATTCCTCCTCTTCCTCTTCCTCCTCTCCTTCCTCCTCCCCTCCTCTTCTCTCTGCTGCTTCTGGTCTGGACCAGTAAGACAGCTGCACCCAGCTCCACTAAACTTCGCCTTCACTGTGGCTCAGGATTCGTGGGCTGACCAATGGCTGGATGTATGTAGTGTCTGCTAATGACCTGTGTTGAGTGACTGAAGAGGTGAGACCCTTCCTGTCCCCGTGACATGACTGTGGTACCCCTCAACATTGTCTGGGCTGGAAGTCCTCCCTTCGTTGTCTAGGGGCACAATGGGGTGACTTACTTCGGCTCCATAGCCTCAGTAGCCTTGCCTGTGAAATGGGCTTGTAATTCCAAGATTACGGGGCGTAAAGGGTCTGGCAGGTCTCTTCCCTCTCTCTGTTCTTCTCCTGCAGAGGCCAGACCTGACTGCCTGCAGCTGTTTGCTCAGCTCTCAAGCCTCCTTGGTCCCATAGAAGGGCTTTATTCAAACACATGAGCAAAACTCTAATAAAGCTAGGAAAGATCAGGAACATGTGTTGGCTTTATATTAGAGCTTTCATAATTACTCATGAAAGGTCAAAAGGTTAAAATCTCAGTGCAGGACTGGAAAGATGGCTCAGCAGTTAAAGGCACTTGCTGCCAACCCAGATTCACCGCCCCCCCCCCCCCGTACCCATGTAAAGCCATCTGCACAAGTGGTGCATGTATCTGGAGTTCTTTTGCAGTGGCAAAAGGCCCTGCATGCCCATGTTCTCTCCCCCACAAAATAAATAAAAATATTGGTGCATGCTTTTAATCCCAGCACTTGGGAGGCAGGGGTGGGAGGATCACGGTGAGTTCAAGGCCACCCTGAGACTACATAGTGAATTCCAGGTCAGCCTTGGCTAAAGTGAGACCCTACCTTGAAAAACAAACATATATATATATATATATATATATATATATATATATATATATATATATATATATATATATATTTTTTTTTTAATAAAAACTCATTGCAAATCTGGGGTGACAAGTTGCACTATCTTTTTTCCCTCTTTTACGGTTCATCTTGTGTGGAATTCCCAGGTGATTATACTGCTTTCAGGGTACAGTGTCATGCTTCAGTGCGTGGGTACTCTGTGGAATGATCAGATCAGGTATTTAATGTGTCCATCTGCTCTGACATTTATCATTCTGTATGAGGACACTCAAAATGGCTTCTTGGGGTTTTTCTGACATACCAGCATAGTATTGTTACCCCTAGTCCCCTGCTCTGCAGTCCAGCAGATTTTCCTACCTGGGCCCTTCATCCTGTACTTGTCAAGATCAGAGCAGAGCTTTCCTTCCTCCACCTCAGTGCAGTGGGTGCCTTGCACTCTGCTGGACTTCACCTTTTGCAGTCAGTCTACAGCTCCAAGCCTGGTTCCTAACAGAAGAGCCACAGAAACAGTGTGCTGTGTGGGCAGAGGGACCCAACTCCACCTTTGTTGATCACAAGTGAAGACTTCTTTGGCACATGCTGTGGGTGCTCTCATCCTTCCCCTGGGAAAACTCCAAAGAAGGGTGGGTGGAGCGGTGCATCGGCCATCACTGTGGGCTGATTCTCCACCAGTGCCCTGATAAGAGACGGTGGAAGAAAGAACAGACTGGAGGGGGGCACTTCCAAAGGAAGGAAGTGGCAGGGGATCGTTGGGCAAGGCCTGAGGCGAGCCGCCCACGGAAGCACCTGGATAGGGCTGCTCCTGCTGGCAATGGAACAGTGTAGGCATGGATTCACTCAGGGAACAGAAATACGCCCTGCCCTGGGGCTGGGGACACCAAGGATGCCATGCCGGAGATAATGTGGGCTGCCTCGTGGGAGCAGTGTGCTCTTGGTGGCTATGGGAACCCTGGACTCAGACCACAGAGCTGCGATTGCCCATGAAGGTCCTGGGAGCCTGCTAAACCCAGAGGCACCCAGCCAGGAGTCCAGCCCAAGGTCCCCATTCCTACATGGGACCTAGGGAATGTCCAGTCTTAACTCCAAAGTGACATGTGCATGCCAGCATACCTGCGGCACTCAGGGAGGCCTAGGGAGTTTGAAGATATTGGTGCCCATACCTCACCCCCAGAGTCAGGTTCAAGTGGCCTGGATGCTGAGGGTATTTTTTTAAATAACAGTTTCTGGGGTTTCATATGCAGCTTAAGACCAATAGGGTTTGAGTTTATCAACACTGACTTCAGGGCTGTCCAGAGAAACAGGAGAGAGAGAGAGAGAGAGAGAGAGAGAGAGAGAGAGAGAGAGAGGAGAGAGAGAATAAGAATATTATGGGGTCATTATTTCCAAATTCTGGCAGCACTGGAAACCTTGGGGAGCGCTCATGTTACAGCTTGGTGAAGGCCATCTGGAGACAGGTCCCTCTGCTCTGGGGACCTCAGTACTTTTCTCTTTGGGCCTTCATCTGATTGGGTGAGGTCCACATAGAGTAACCTGCTTGACTCAGAGTCCACAAAAATCTATCAACTGCTAATCTCATCCAAAATATACTTTGCAGTTACTTCTGTTTGTGATTGATCAAACATCCGGATGTTGTGGCCTAGCCAAGTTGATACAGAAAACACCCCTCCTTCCCACACACACCTCATTGCACAGATAGAAGAGAGTGGGCCGGGCAGCCCATCACTGGGTCCCAAGCCAGATTGCCAGCTTTGTTCTTCTCATCAGTCTTGTGACTTGTCAAACCATGAAGGGACCTTCAAGGTAAAACCCAGTCCTTCCTTACAGAGGGAACCTGTGACTCACGGAGGCTGGCCCTCCTTTCCACGTCATCCATATTGTAGGAGAATAGAGCTCTGTGACACTCATGGCTGCTAACTCTGACTCCACGTGGGTCAAGAAGATGGACCTTTCTGCAAACATGTGACTATGCCCAACTCCAATCTGCAGCCTTTGAGTTTCTAGGAATGGAAGGGAGCCTAGAAATTGACCCTGACTATAGGTAGAGCAGAGTGGGAGGCATCCCAGTGGCTGCCAACTCCCTGGATTTATACCAGGTCCTGCTGGTACCTAGAATTTTCTGCTGCTTCATTTCCGCTTGGGTTTGCACACCTGATGCTGTAATCTACAGATATGGTCTCTGCACACTGGCCTCTTGCTCGGCAGTAAATATGGCTTGTGAAATAGATTTTGCTTTAAATCAAAGCCCAGCTATGATGATGGCTCTTGCTAGGAGCACATCACTCTTGGCAACATTCCATCAATGGGGTGTGTGCCTGCCGTTCAGTGCTGGCGAGAGACTGATCCACAGACGTGGGTTGAGAACCAGGAAGCCAAGCTAGGTACTAGCCCAGGCCCTAGTGATGCCCTGTAGGGATGCTATAGCCTCCAGAGATGTATGGCATGGGACCCAAAGGTTTAGCTCAAACCAGAAGGTGATGCCAGCCAGAGGATGAAGGAGAGAACCCACTCCCATGCTGGAGTTAGGAGGCCTCTAGACAGCTGGCAGTGCCTGACTCTGAGATAATTCCAGGGTAGAGAGGGGGTGGGGAGATGAGCTGCTTTACCCTGTCCCCATCTCTGACAGCAAGTGGATGCTCTGATGAGTGCACTTCTCCCAGAGCCAAGGAGGGAGGCTGTGCAGTGTGGCAGAGGAGGCCTCCATGCCTGTGTGACCTCAGGGAGGCTCGGAGGCAGCTCCAGGCACTAGGTCTGCCCAGAGGGTGTGCCCATTCCGAAGCTTTCTGATCAGTGCCTTTCGGCCCAGATACTGAGAGCCCTCAGACTTCTGCCATAAAGGTGGCATTTGCCTGAGTTTTAAGACTCCAAAGTGTGGAAAGCACCGTGTTTCCTGAATGTCGCACTACTTGTACAAGATGTTAAAAGGCAGAAAGAGCAAGCTGGAGGGGTGGGTGCTCTCTTGGAATTCCTGTACTTGGAAGGTGGAGACAAAAATATCTGGAGTTCAAGGCCAACCTGGGCTAGGAAACCCTGTCTCAGAACAAATGAACACGCACTCCCCCCCAAAAAAAAAATTCATACAAGTTCAGGATTTGCAAAACTAAAGAGAACTAAGCAAGTCTCCCAAGTGTTAGCTGTGTTGGGGTGAGGCGTGTGTATCTACCATCCCCTAGTAATCTCCGACTGCTCTGGGGTTCGGGCTTCCCCAGTGTTTGTGTTATTTGAAGTTCATAGTAGCCACTGAAAGCTACAACTGCAGTCACTAGCTGTCACTTAAGAGTCAAAGCCCTGGCCTCAGTGTCAGCTAACTGGACCCAGTGGCAAACTCACTGGGAGGAGTGGCGGAGCCATCTTTTTCTGGGTGGGAGGCAGAATGCTGCTTGCTCCCATCAAAACTGAAACACGTGTCAGGTGTGTGGGTAGAGGAAGTATGCCAAGGAACACCTCAGGGTGCCAGCATGGGGAGAAGCTCACTGTGGACAGTGCAGCTCTGTGCCAGACTATCTCCTGCCATTTTCCACAGAGCAGAAGTGCTACACATCACGTTAGTGCCCACCAGTCCTTTCCCGCTCCTCCCTGGGGAGCCTGCCTTGTCTCCAGCCCAGCTTCTTCTCAAATTCCCATTGCCACCATCTTCCTCTCTAACATGGTGGCCAGCGTGTTCCCTGGGTCTTCTAAGGAGACAAGCCATTGATCTGCCAAACTCAACTGTATGACTCCAAAATCCTACAGTAACTCGGGTGTGGGGGGCCCGTGTTAAAAGCTCTGCTGCTGGGAATTCCCAAGGGTTGGGATGGCAGGCTGGGTGGCATTGCATCACTGGTTTGGGCAAAGCTCACAGAGGCACCCTCCAGTTACCCCATCCAGCTGCCACCTACGATGGAGCCAGCCCTGCTTCTGCTTCCCAGGGGATTGGGCCACCTTCTCATCTTCCTGGTCACGTTGCTCAAATTTCCAAGATCATTACCCAACTTTGTGTTGACTTTGACTTGGAAAGACCTGCTTAAGAGGACTGGGTTGCCAGAGATCAATATCATGACTGTCACCGTGCTTATTAAGGATCACAAGATTCTGCCCCACACGAGATACCATGGGAGCTCTGGAGGTTCGAAAAGAGCCCCCCCCCACCTCTGCAGTTGTACGTGCTACAGAATCTCAAAATGAGGAACCTAGACCCACAGCCCCCTAGAGAACCTGTGCAGGCGCTGGGTCCCATGTCACCTGCCTTGTCTACGGTCCTGGTCTGCTTCTCTCTGCTCCCCTTTCTCCACATTTCAGTCTCATTCCCTTTCCTTCCTCCCATCTGTATCTTCCTCTTCCCGTTTGTATCCCATTCTGTCTTCCTCTTTTCTTTTTTAAAATATTCATGTACAAGTAGAGAGAGTGTGTGAGTATGGGTGCGCCAGGACCTTCAGCCACTGCAAACAAACTCCAGATGCATGCAGCACTTTGGGTATCTGGCTTTACAGGGGCACAAGGGAATGGAACCCCAGGTCGTTAGGCTTTGCAGGCAACCACCTTAACCACTGAGCCATCTCTCCAGCCCTGTCTTCCCACTTTCTATCCTTCCTTGTCCTTTTGGAAACCCCAAGGCAGGGAACTGCCCCCTCACAGCTAAAGCAGAAGGTGCCAGAATTGAGCAATCTGCAGGGATGGGAATTCTTTGGCACAGAACGGGACCTGTTGCACTTCAAGGGTGCGGGCTTCAAAAGCCCCGCAGTGTTTGGTGGAGTTGGGTCATGTGATCCCGAAAGGCCTGGAAGGCTGCTTATAAATACAAGAAGGTGGAAACAGTTTGGGCTGACCAAGCGTCCCAGCATGCTGGCGACTAAGGAGATAATGGGAATGTGGGATTTTCAGTGCTTAAGCCCAGAAAGTCCTGGGAACACCGAAACTTTATCTTACCTCTGGGTTTGAGTGGTGGGGAGGAGGGAGGATAGTCCTAGTGATGAGGAACAGGTCTCTATATCCCTATGGAAGGCGCTGGCTGGCAGAGCCCACCTTCTGCTCCCTCCGCAGGGAGCTGAGTGGGGAGGCTCAGTGTGGCCCTGAGCAGGCCTGTGGTCCTGTGCTGGTCCCCTGTTTGGGGGAGAGCTTGACTGCTCAAATCAATGTGTCCTTTCCCTCTCTGGCCTTCAGCATCCCTGACCATGAAAGGTCCCTTGCAACCCTGACATCCTTAGAGCCGCCTTCTGATTTCAGCAGATAGAATTCCCAGCTTTCCCACTGTCCCTGCTATTTTCAGAGGTGCTTCTAGTTTGGATCAGGTCCCTGTGATGTACCACTTCCGGACCTCGCTCCTGCCAAAGGGAAATGGGAACAGAATACAAATTGCCATCTCACTGCATTCTTGTAAGAACTAAGGTAATAAATGTAAATGACAAAAAGAGTCCAGCTCGGTAGCTGGCACTTGTCAGATGTTTAAGGAACCATTTTCCTGTGCCTTCCTAGGGGTCAAATTCCTTCCAATTCCAAGGTATATCCTCACCGCTCAGACTCTGGATACGATAGTTCCCCCCTTGTCCAAGGCTTTGCTTTCTGCAGTTTCAGCCACAATCCTAAAAATTTACATGGAAACTTCCAGGAATGAATAATTCATATATTTTCCAATGATTTTTATTACAATATATTGTTATAATTATCCTCTCATTATTACTGTTCATCTCTTACTGTGCCTAACTTCAAAGTCAAACTCTAGCACAGATAGCTACATCCAAGAGAAACTGGGGGAGGGGGCCTGCGGGGTGGTCTGCAGTTTCAGGCATCTCTGGAGGTCTGGGAGCAAGAGGACATTCCAAGGGACAAAGTGGGATGTGTCATGGTGGCTGATTGGGAATTATAGCAATAGTGAAGTACTCTTGGGCCCCAAGGTTTTCAGAGGAAAGCCTTTTTATCCTGATTTATAAATTGTGTAATCAGGAGAAATCAAACTCTGGTTTGCTCCTGCAGAGACATAGCTGGTGTTTAGTAAACGCTCTGGTTTAGCATGTCACCTTGTTTCACCACAGAGAAGCAGGTGTACCATTAGGTGTCTCTGGCTAGGCCTCCCTGGTGGGGCAGAGCCTACACCAGCACTTGCTGCCTCCCGAAGGCTTCATTAAGCTCCAAGTCACCTCCTCTTCACACAGAGCTGATAACTTCGAGGAACACAGCCACGGGTATTCACATGGTCACCCCACAAACACCACCCGGTGCCTACTTATGGGAAGTAGGCACTTGTGGGTGCTTGCTTGGAATTCCTATACTTGGAAGGTGGAGGCAAAAACATCTGGAGTTCAAAGTCAAATAGTAAGTTCAAGGCCAACCTGGGCTAGGAAACCGTGTCTCAGAACAAACACCAAATGTGCCCCTTCCCCAAAAAAGTCAACCTTTCTTATTCTCTTCTCTTGGAAGCCCCAGTCTTTTGAAAAATCAGCCTCCTTTTGGGCCTCAGTATGTTTCCTAGACTGTCCACTCCTGTGGGAGGGACTAGACGACACTTTCCTGTCCATTTGTGACGCCCATGGGTCACCCCCGGCCAGCACCCTGTGTACTTTGAAATCCAGGCCCAACCACAGGTGTGTGGAATACCTTGGGCCTGAAGACCACCTGATCTGAGTTCATGCATCCTCAGGATTATTGTCGGGAAAGAGGGGCCTCAAAGTCAGAGTTGAGAATCCAGACAAAGATGGGGTGAGGCCAGAGCTCTGGGTGGGAACATGCTGGCTGGGCGGCAGTGGGAAGATGCAGCAAGGGAGGAAGTGGCGCTCTTCCTGGGGAGGGATGGACAAGGACACCCTCTTGGACCTGCTGCTGTGGGTTTTGGGAAACCCACCAGGGCACTCCAGCCGTCAGAGGGATGCCCCACCCACCCCAGGGACACATGGATCCTTCAAAGCTTCATTAGGTCCAGCAGCTGAGTTGGCAAAAACACACTGCCTCCCTCACCAGTGGCAAACCCCTTGGCCTAAAAAACCAGAGTGGCAGTCATGCCCCTGCTGCTGTCCTGCCCAGTACTGCGAGGACTCGGTCATTCTCCCTCCCCTCCACCAGCAGGCTAAAGGGATGCCAGCTTACCCATGCTCGTCACCACAAGGACCTGTGCCCCTACCTCAGATCTCAGAGTTACTTCTTCCTTTCCTCAGGCCCATCCTGTTGGCATCTCTTCCTATAACACCCCTGGAGTGGGAGGGCAGGAGAGAGGGAAGGACTGGAACATGGAGGGCAGTCACCTAATTCATCCAGGAAGGCTTCCTGGAGGAGGTGACCACAGCTGGGCAAGTCTTGGGAGGGGACTGCATGTTAGCTGAGGGCACAGAATGAGCAAGGTCAAGGCAATGTGGATCTGGTACGCTGATGACCACTACTCACAGGTGTTGGAAGGCCAAGGGAACCAGCAATAATGGAGCCAGCAAGGTAGGCCATGAGGGAGCGCTTATCCATTGTTGTGACCAGGAGCAAGCGAAGGGGGGGGACTGGGAGGCTCACTTGGCAACCAAGTCGTGGTTGATGGATGCGAAGGATGGACACCCCCCTGCTCAGCCCACTCCCAGAGGAGCTGGCGCATGCGTGTTGATTCCTGACCCTTCCTCCTCCCCTCTGCCTCCCCTGCTGGCACAGACTCACAGAAAAGCTAAAAATTCATCTCATCCGACCGAAATCAGAGGGCGGGGAAGTTGGGGCTTTATTCCCCGGCTAAAATGGCCTTGTGGGAGAGGACAGGCACCGTCATAATTGCTTCTCTGGTCACCTCCACCCACCCAGCCAGAGCCAGCCCAGAGCAGCCATCACACCAAGCTGTTCCCTCCTCCCTTCTGGAAGAATCCTCCTGCCAGCCTGGGAGAGAGCTGGAGACCCTAGAGGAAGGGCTGTATCCTCCCACACGCTGCCTGGCCTGCCCGTGGAGGGAAAATGTCCTGGGCGGTCTTGGGATGTCCTGGGGGGTCTCTGGGGACGGCTGCAGGCTCCCCAGGGAGCAGCAGTGACCTCCTCTGCATTCTCCTTCTTGTTCGTAAATTCCTCGCTTGTTCCTCTGGCTTCAGCACAGCTCCGTTTAGAACTGACCATGGGGAAAGCCAGTTGTCACTCTGGCTTTAGAAGAAATATCTTTGGAAAGGGTGTGGCTGGCGCAGACCTTAGCAGCCCACCAGGCCCTCCTCTCCCTTCCTCACCAGAGACTGCAGGAAGCAGGTGTTGAGTCACCCTGGGAGCGGCTGCAGTGCTTACAGGGTTGTGCTGTGGTGTGATGGTGAACTTCCAGTCTTAGGTGTGAGTTTGTAGGTATCTGTGTGTGAACACACACACCACATTGTGTTGTGTACTGCCTTAGCTCATTTTATACTACTGTAACCAAATGCCAGAGTCTGGGTACTTTATAAAGAAAAGAGGTCTATTCAAATCTCATCCAGACAGAGATCCAGAGGCTACAAAGAATTCAACACTAAATCAAATTTCTAGCATGCCTGCCAGGGCTCAGAGAATATTTTGGAAGAAGGGCTGAAAGAATGTAAGAGCCTCCGGTAAGTGGGATTAGCCTGAGGCATGCCACCTCCCACAGTGAATACCAACAACCTTCACAGAGGAGGGCCCTCTTGAAAAGGGGCCTGGAGAGAGGATATAAGAGTATATAACCTTTTCCAAAACGGAGATGGCTCAGTGGTTAAAGACACTTGATTGGCCCAGGTTTGATTCCCCAGTACCCATGTAAAAGCCAGATACACAAGGTGCTGCGTGCATCTGGAGTTTGTGTGCAGTGGTAAGAGGCCCTGGCTGTCCATTCCCTCCCCCCTCTCTTTCTCTCTCTTGCAAATAAATAAATAAATATTTAAAAGAGTATAACCCTTTAAAGATAAATAGATAAATCAATCAATCAAAAAAAGAGGTTTATTTAGTTCCTAGTTGTGGAGATTCAGGAGCATAGTAATGGCCTGTGATGACCTTCTGACCACATAGATGACATCATGGTGAGGCATAAGATAAAAATCTAGAGAAGGGCCAGAGAGATGACTCGATGGTTAAAGACACTTGCTTACAAAGCCTTCTGGCCCTGGTTCAAGTGCCCAGGACCCACATAAGGCCAGATGCACAAAATGCCACATGCATCTAGAGTTTGCCTGGTGCCCATTCTCCCCGCCCACACACAAATAAATAAAAAATAAGAAGATGTAGGCAGAATAACAGACTTGGCACCAAGACCAAAAAAAGAGCCGTGTGTATGGAGAGCAGCAGAGACCTCCTTTAAAGAGAGAAGCCTAGAGAGATGGCTCAGTGGATAAAGGCACCTGCTTGCAAAGCCTGATGGCCACGGTTTGCTTCCCCAGTACCCACAGAAAGCCAGATACACAAAGTGGCCCATGTATCTGGAGGTCATTTGCAGCAGCAGAAAATCCTGGTGTACCCATTCTCTCTCTCTCTCTCTCTCTCTCTCTCTCTCTCTCTCTCTCTCTCTCTCAAAGATAGATAGATAGATAGATAGATAGATAGATAGATAGATAGATAGATAGATAGATAGATGATAGATAGATAGATAGATAGATAGATAGATAGATAGATAGATAGATAGATAGAATTGTTTAAGATGAGAGCCCAGCTCAAAAAACACAGAAATCAGATACTGAGGACAGGCTTGGGGGACGGTCAAGGGTAGACAGAGATAATAGGATCCCTTCAAGAGACTGGGGAAATCAGCTAATGGAGAAGTGACAAAGTCCAGATGGGGAGGCAGTTTCAGCCTCCTACTGGCTGACAATGAAGGTGAATGACTAATTCTATGTGCCCTCGTGGGTGGGCCGTGATGCCCTCCTGGGATCGTGAAGGGCAGACATGTCCAGTGTCCAGGCAGCAGAGTTCCTCTCTCCCTGTGTCCTCGACGGCTGTCTGTAGACACTGGGCCTCAAGTAGTCTCTTGAGGCTGGCATCCTGTGCTGAGGGCACCCAGTGACACAGGGCTGCCACCCTCACATCCTAGGTGACATCCTGAGGACGCACTAGCGGCCTGACCCTGTCACCCAGGTCATTCATTCAGTCCAGTGTCCAGTGAGCCCCAAGGCCTCAGAACCAGTACGCACCATCATACCCAGTTTGCCTCATTCTCTTTAATGTCTGCATACTACTCTGATGTATCTAGGCAAAGACTGGAATCCGTTCATTTTTGTGTCCTTGATTCTCAGTAAAGCTGAATACTTTCCACGTATTTAAAAAGGTGCCACACGCCTTTAATCCCAGCACCCGGGAGGCCAAGGCAGGAGGATCACAGTGAGTTCAAGGCCACCCTGAGATTCCATAGTGAAATCCAGGTCAACCTGGGCTAGAGTGAGACCCTACTTCAAAAAAATAGTATTTGCATTTTTTCCTATGATTTTTGTGGCTTTATTTTTTGGCCATGTTTTCTAAGTCATATATGCCTTTTCCTGATTTTTTTTTTTTTTGAGGTAGGGTCTCGCTCTAGCCCAGGCTGACCTGGAATTCACTATGTAGTCTCAGGGTGGCCTTGAACTCATGGTGATCCTCCTGCCTCTGCCTCCCGAGTGCTGGGATTAAAGGCATGTGCCACCACACCCGGCTTCTTTTCCTGATTTTTAATACAAGCATTTTCTCTACAAGGGAGATTAGCTGTCATCATATGTTTTGCAAGTAATTTCTCCAATTTATTTTTAAAATATTTTATTTATTCATTTTCAAGCAGAGAGAGAGAGAGAGAGAGAGAGAGAGAGAGAGAGAGAGAGAGAGAGAGAGAGCGCACCAGGGCCACCACCTTGTGGGTCTGGCTTATGTGGGACCTGGGGAATTGAACCCTGGGCCTTAGGCACTGGAGGCAAGTGCCTTAACCGCTGAGCCATCTCTCCAGCCCTCCAATTTATTTTTATCTTGGTTTTGTTATAGTTTTTTTATGTATACAAATTTTAAAATCATTATTTAGGAAAATTTATTAGTCTTTGATGACTATTAGGATTTCTCCCTTAGTGAGAAAAGCTTTTTTTATCATAAATAACTCCTCAGTATTTTCACATTAAAAAATTTTAAATCTCTGCTATAGGTGCGATTTATTTTGGTATAGGGTGTGAGGAAAAGGTTCAAGTTTTATTTTGCTTCCTTCATAATTAGTTCTCTCAACCTTACTTATTGAAAATTCTTTCTTTTTTTTTTTTTGAGGTAAGGTCTCACTCTAGCCCAGACTGACCTGGAACTCACTCTATAGTTCCAGCTGACCTCAAGGTCACAGTGGTCCTCCTACCTCTGCCTCCGAGTGCTGGGATTCAAGGTGTGCACCACCACACCTGGCTTGAAAATCCATCTTAAAACAAAATTTGAATTTTTATCTTTATGACATACTAAGTTTATACATATATGAACTTACATGAATCTACTTATGGTATATGCATGATATTCCATTGGTGTATGTGTGTGTGTGTGAGAGAGAGAGAGAGAGAGAGAGAGAGAGAGAGAGAGAGAGAGAGAGAGAGAGAGAGAAAGGTATGGTATGTGCACATGGCTGAGTGATGTATGGTGTGTACACATGGGTGTGTGATGTACATTGTGTACACATGGGCATGTGATATATGGTGTATACGCATGGGTGTGTGATGTATAGTGTGTACACATGGGTGTGCAGATGTCCATGCCCCATGTTCATAGGGAAGCCAGAGGAGAACACAGGGTGTTGTTCAGCCATGTATCTCCTAGAGACAGAGCTCTCTCCATCAACCCAAAGCTGCTGTCTTTTCAGGGAGCCCAGTGATTTTCTGGTCTCTGTTCCCACTTCCCAAGGACTATGGTTCCAGACATGTGGCCATGCCCAGCTGTTTATGCAGGTTGTGGGAATTTAAACTCAACAGTCTCGGGCCCCAGAGGCCCCATGGCTAAGCAGCCTGTGCTGGTAACCCTGAGCCATATCCCTGCTTTAGGGAACTCTACTGTGTCTCCTCTGGGCAAGAACTACTCCAGGCAAGTGCCTCTATGCCTATCAATCATCTCGGCCTGTCTTCAATGCTTATTTTTCTACATGAACTTTCGAATCAGCTCATCTAATTTCAGTGGGAACTTGGTTGATGTTTGTATTGGACTCATATTACACTTATTACATGATTGAGGAGAAACTGGCAACTTTACAATATTGTGGCTCGCTATCTAAGAACAGGCTCTATCTTTCTATTAACTAGTAAGTCTTTTAAAAGGCACTTCAGTCATGTTCTTGCTATGGATCACAGATCACCTTATTCCAGGGGTTGCTTCTGTTTTTGTTGCCAAGGAAATGAGTTTGTTTGATACATTTTTTTAGCCTTATAACTTTATAGACTTATAGCCTCACCCCTATACATTTTGTCTAGGGAAGGACTTAATCAAAACATCTGCAATAGATTGACAGTTCTTCACTAACTTTTTAAAAAATATTTTATTTATTCATTTTCAAGCAAAGAGAGAGAGAGAGAGAGAGAGAGAGAGAGAGAGAGAGAGAGAACACCAGGGTCACCACCCTGTGGGTCTGGCTTATGTGGGTACTGGGGAATTGAACCAGGGGCCTCCGGCACTGGCGCCAAGTGCCTTAACCACTGAGCAATCTCTCCAGCCCTCTTCACTAACTTTTTACACTCTGTGTTTCTTATTCAACATTTCTGATTTGGAGGTCTCAGAGGAAAGCAGCTTCCTAGGTGAACAGAACTAACTCATGTGTGGCCCACCCAGGCTTCTTGGGGCTGGGAGAGTGTCATTCCTGGAGAACATTTTCACTGGCATTTATGACTGTCTGAAGACCAAAAATCTCACAGCAAATGGATTAGTGGTGGTGGCGGGTCGAGTGGAAGCAGATGTTTGGGATGGCTTCCCTGACATAGGAAGGCTGGATGGCACAGCCTTCTCTTTGGAAATTGAGCCAGATGCCAGCTTTTGGTGTTGGGCTTCTGCAACTGAGGGTGGTTGTCAGCTGAGGGGAGGACTGACACATACCACACACCCAGGAGAGTGCTGGACCTGAGTACTGTCATGACTCTCCACCATGACCATGACCGTGACCTAGCGTTGGGAGCCTGCCCAGACAGACACCCATGCATGATTCACAGGCTCCTGTATCCCTGATTGCAGTCCCCACCCACTCTGGATTCCTTATTGACTCCTATTGTTCTATACTATTTTGCTGTGGGTTGGCTGCTCCTGCCATGTAAAGCCAGGAGCTTCCCAAAGCAGGTGTTGGGTGTTTGGGAGAGCTTCTCACAGGTTAAAGCCCAGATCAGGCATGTGGTAAGTTGTTAATTAATGACAGCTGTTAATTAACCGATACTCCATGAGGAAGCCACTCATGGCAAATGAGTGTCCAGTTCACAGACTGATTACCCTTTCTTTGGAAAGGACTTCCTGGCCCAAACACCCCTCAGTGTCTGCAGTGGGCAAGGGAGGAAATGACAGCTGAGAAGAGACTGGGCCTGGGTATAAATGGGAAGAGGAAGGGCTTTCTCAGGACAATAAAAGTGCTCTGTAATAATATTATACGTAACTGCAATTAGGCCTGAAAATTGCAAGCTTCCAGTGTGTTCTTTCCCACCCAAACACTAGGTGGTTCTAGTGGTAGATGGCTTTTTCTTAGAAGAAAAGTGCAAGTTTGGAGGGCAAATCTGGGGTTTGACTTCCTTTGGAAAACACAGGCAGGGTAGGAATCTGTGACCATCCGGCTGGACCCCTCATCTGGGCCTTGTCTCCAAATTGAGCTGACAGCAACAAGGAGGCAGAGGCGTATTTTTCAAGGGCCAAGGCGTGACGGGGACATCTCACACCTGTGACAGGCCTGGGGTGTGAGTCTGTCCTCCCTCCTCCCACGGCTGCTGCACTACAGAGGCCCTCCCCAGCCGGATCCAGCCTGAGGTCTGGGGCCAGAGAAGGGCAGGGAGGGCCATGAGTAATGGGGGCAGCTGTGTGGGCTGGAAGACCCGGTCTCCTTACTGCCTGCCGGCTGCCCTTCCCTCTCCAGACCTGCCTGTGGCTGATAGCTTCCTCACAGGAAGCCCCAGGCGGATCCTCCCATCCAGAGCCTCCCATGGCCTCTTTAACAAGGTCCAGATGCTTGGGAGGCCCTGTCTCCCTCCTTACCTTTCCACTCAGACCCAGATCCTGCCACGGCAGCCTGCTGTGGTCCAACAGACCCATCTGTTTCTACACGCATCTACCTTCTCCCTTTGAGCCCAGCACCCAAAACTACCTGCTGTTCCTGTCTGCAGGCACCACACTCACTCCACCTGCGTGCCTCACTCAGCACTTTCTAGAATATTCTGCTCTCCAGCCCCAAGCCATGATGAAGTCCCCACCAGAGCCTCAGACTAAAGGTCTAGCATGGGCAGGCAAATGACAAATGGCTCAGGAAACCAGAGCCCCACTGCTTGGCTTTAAGTGCTAGGTTTGCCTCAGTTTCCCCATTTGAAGCAAGATGACCATGATGACAGAGCTATCTCAAGGAGTATTGGTGAGGATGAGGTGAGAACCCATGTATTTAGGACAGTGAGCAGAACAGAGCAGGCTGAATCAGGCAAAGTGGGAGAGTGCTCAGCCTGAAGCCCCCGCCTCCTGCATCCTGCACCTGCAGCCCACCTGCACTCAGAGGGTCAGGATGATTCCTGCCTGCCAACACCTCCTACTCGGGCCTGTGGGGTTGTTCGTGTGCTCATTCTGGAGGAGCAGTCACCCTTGGCCATTGTAGGGTGGACACAAGACACCTGGAGTCTATGTCCTTACCCTTCCTCTGGACAGGGGAAAAAATATAGCAAGCCTGTTACCCACCTGGCAAGTCCCATCACTCTATCCAGTGTGGTCAAATGATGACCCTCTCTTTGGCCATGTAGAGCACTCATGTGAAAACCCAAGGTGTGCTCACACTTCAATCCCTATGAAACCATGACCTGCCAGGACTTCTAAGAGACCGAGGGTGGAGGTAGATAGCAAAGTCAAGATCACAGGAAATCCATAGTCAGTCACAGTAGCCCAACATATGCAAACTTGGGTTTTAATGACCTTGAAATGCAAGGGTCTATCTTGAAGCCAAAATATTTGTCAAGTAGGTGGAGGCACTGTTGTATGGTCAGGAACCTCACAGCTCCTAGTTTAACAGAAAAAAGCGAAGCTCCAAGAGGGAATTGGACGGTGCAGATCCTGGTGTTGGTCTTTTCAGGCAGGGCTGAGATTTGAATTACAGTTCCTCCCACAAAGGCTTGGGCCCCTGTCAGCTAATTGCACACCTGGACTTCCTGGCCTCCTTCCCTCCCTTGTGCCCTCAGCCTTTCCCTGCTCTGGCTCTTCCTTCCTCACTTGCTCCTTCATTCTCTCTGCCCAGTGCCCCAGGCTCTGAAGCCCAGACTTGACTTCCTGAGCCCTGCCCTCCACAGTCGGAGCCTTGAACCATGGACAGGTGTGGTATGTAGGAATGGTACCCAGGGCTGGCCAGCTGGCCAGCTGTACTGCTGCCTTCTAGAAGAGACCCTAGAATATTCCCAGGATGGTTCAGAATGTGAGGCCACATAGCCCAGATGCCCCACACAACCTCTTAAATAACTAACAAAGTCTAAAGTGCCAGAGATGGGACAGAAGTGTGGCCCCCAGCCTTCAAGGAGGTGTAAGTCTGTGCTGGTGCAGGCTGAGGAGCACCATCACACACCACCAGTGACACCTCCAGAAAAGACAGCCAGGGGCAGCTGGGACTCTGTAATGGGTGGCCTGGTGCTGTTTATGGATACGAGTGATTTATTTTATGATCTAAATTTTCTGTGATTTAATAAGGTTTAATAAGCCTCCCAAGGAGTTTTCTGGCTCAGGAAATCGCCTGTAATAAACACAAGTAGTAAATCGTTTATTTTGAACATAAAAAAATAGGTGTGCATTTTTTTTTCTGGAAAGAAAACAAGTCGTACCCTCCTCAAAAGGCTGCATAAATAAGCCAAGAGCACAGCCTGGAGGGGCTCTACTTGACCTAGCAGAGGTGGGGAGACAGAACAGAGCTGATGGTGAAGGGGTGCAGGTTGGCGGGGTGGGGGGATGGGGTACAGCTTAATGAAGAGACAGAACCTGAGAGTGTGGGGTCCCTGTCACTCAGCTAGCTCTGAGACATGGGGTGAGTCTATTTCCCATCTACCCCTCCCCTTCCCTCCTCTCCTCTTTTCTCTTCCTCTAACAGGATCCCAGGCTGGCTTGACCTCACTGTGCAGTACAAACTCAAGATCCTTCTGCTTCTCTCTCCAAAGTGTGGAGATTCCAGGTGCTTACATTTTCCACCAGAAAATAACCCTCTGGGGTTGGAGACATGGCTCAGAGGTTAAAAGCACTTGCTTGCCAAGTCTGCTAGCCCAGTTCCATGTAAAGCCAGGTGTACAAAGCGGTGCATGTGTCTGGAGTTCATTTACAGTGGCAAGAGACCCTAGTGACTCACTCTCTCTCTCTCTCTCTCTCTCTCTCTCTCTCTCTCTCTCTCTCTCTCTCTCTCTCTCTCTCTCTCTCTCCCCAGAGAGGTCCTAGGAAAAACTACAGACAAAGATATCAATCACAGCAGGCATGTGGCCTCTTTGACCTTGGGACTTAACAGAGAGAACAGGAAGCAGGGATTTGGGTACCCGTCCCTAGAGAGAAACCCAAAACCTCCGTTTGAAATCTGCCTGTCACTGACAGAAGCGCCTGCTGTATCTGCTGTGGCCCTCATGGATCTTCTCTGGGGAACATAGGAGGAACCAGTCATGGTGTGGGACACATGTGTCACTTGTATGAGAGGGGGAGGGCCTGCCCCACAATGTAAGGAAGCATGAATGGCTGCACCTTAGGTAAGGAAGAATGCTTAGACCCATTGTGCAAAAACCCCAAGGAGCAGTGTGGGGCCCAGCTAGCCAGGGACATGTCCCGGCAGGATGGCAGGGCAGGTGGGGCTGGCTTCATCCAGTGTGGGCACTCTGCCCAGGGTGCTCAAAGCAGGCAGGGTGCAGGATGGAAGTTGAAGCAGCCCTGCCCAGCCCACATGTCTGTCCCCAGCCTCTGGGGCAGCCCCAGCTCAGGGGCATTCTGGGGTCATGAGGTGTGGCCATCTTGCTTAAAGAAACTGCCAAGGGCAGGGTAGAGCACACCCAGAAGAGATGGCCCAGGACAGCACTCCCTGCCCTCTCCCCTGCCCAGCCCACCACCCCTCATGGGTTTCAGTGCCTCAGATGACAGGGAGTAAAGACTTGCTCAGAGGACACAGTGACCACTGCCCAGCCTCTCATTCCCAGGTCTACAAAGGAAACCCACATCCTTCCCCTACCCTGAGCAGCACCTGTCCACCCCCAACACAGCCACTAATCCCACCCGCCAGGAGGCCTGGAGCTGAGGGCACTGGGAGTCCCTTGGCTGGGCCAGCCTGTCCTAGGGAATGACTGAAACAAGCATCATCCTGAGCCCAGGTTTGCTGAGCTGAACAGGATCCAGGAGGCACTGGAAATGTGGATCATAGTAATAGGATTGTCTCCAAGGCGGCCATGGAGGACTCAAAAGTCATAGGAGGCTGGGCGTGGTGGCGCACGCCTTTAATCCCAGCACTCGGGAGGCAGAGGCAGGAGGATTGCCATGAGTTCAAGGCCACCCTGAGACTACATAGTGAATTCCAGGTCAGCCTGGACTAGAGCAAGACCCTACCTCGAAAAAAAAAAAAAAAAAGCCATGGGAGGTTTTGACATCAGAAATCAGGTCCCTGCTCTGCTGTTTGCTAACTGTGTGGCTCTCTGAGCCCCGTCAAACAGGGATCACAATACCACTGGTAAGGATGACATGAATTAATTTAAGTGTCGTTTGAGTGACAGGGCTGTGTTCAAATGCCAGGTGTCCTAGGGCTGAGGGTTAGGGCGATCCCACTGCATTTGGGACATCCCAACGATCTGCTTTGTTTCTTTGAGATGGTCTCATTCACGTAGCATCGACCCAGGCATTGCTTGGTGACAGGCACCCTGAGAATGGTCCAGGGTGGAAGAAACACCATCTGCTCTGGAGAAGGTTACCCCTCAAGGGCAGTGGCTTATGCATATAACCCTGTGCCCGATGCTACACGTCAATTTATTAGAGTTAGAATGGTTCATGCTGTTACTCCCCCATAACCAAGATTAATAAACTGAGGGTAGCCATGGATGTAATGTGTACTCCACATTCCTAGGAAGATTGAGAACAGAGGCCCTCTGCCAGCCAAGCAGACCTGAACTACTAGCCCAGGGGCACTGCAGTTTAGGGGCACACAGGACCCCTGTCTGCTAATTGCATACCTGGACTTCCCAGCATCCTTCCCTCATGCCCTCAGCCTTTTCCTGCTCTGGCTCTTCCCTCCTCACTTGCACCTGCATTCTCTCTGCCCAGTGCCCCAGGCTCTGCAGAAGGACTTGGCCGTCTTGGGCACTAAAGTCTCTGATGCTTATTTGCTGTGTGACCTTGGGCACAGGGCTTTCCTCGTCGATGAAATGGACATGTTTTTACCAGCCTTGCCTGCCTTTCTAGATTGGGAGTCCCTGAAGTAGGAAACAGACGATGACCTACACACATAGCAGAGGTGGCTGGGAGCTCATAAAATCTGTTCTCAGCATGTCTTGCGGGGAGATGCCCAAACAACACAGACCTCCACAAACCACACTAGAGGTATGTAGGCTCCTGGTAAGATCTGTCCAGCCAAGACCCCTGTTACGGGTTCAAGTCCATGAAGTTCAGAATGGCTGAGATTGACAGAGCACCAGTTAAGTTCTAGAAGCACATGAAGGCATACTGTCTCCTTGGTCCACGTAGCCTGCTCGGGAAGACGCAGCCCCTGGGCAGAGGAGTCCTGAGTCCCAGAGGCAGTCTGTGGTGGCACCAGGGTGTGAGACCAGGCTAGCTGAGAACAAGGCCTTCCCCCTGACTTCGTGCCATCCATCAACCCCAGGCACAAGCTTCACTGGGATCTCACTCTGAGATTCAGGTTAAACACATGTTTGCAAGGAATTCTAGAATAGAAAACCCTCCAGATTCAAATGAACTAGGTGGCTGTGGTATCCAACAAAACCTTCTTTACCGCTCATGGCTCACGCAAGGCCTGGGCGGCTGCCTGATCACCACCCACAGGTTCTGCGTGCCTTTCTATCCACACTTGCACATGGCTCTGAGCCTTACCACCCCTTAGTTACCTGTGACCATTGGTCCTAGCAACCTGGCTCACAGTCCCAAGGCCTGGCTCTGATCGAACCCCGGAGTGAGAGAGAGCCAGCATTCAGGAAAAAGAGTTCAAAAACCCCTGTCCCCAAAGTGGACAAATGTGAGTTTGCAGGGCAGTTGGGTCCAGTCATGCCCACCCTTGCCAACTGTGTGGCCTTGGGCACATCTCTTGACCCTTTATGTGGTGCACTGGGAAGAATACACACCTTTCACAGCATTCATGTGCTGTTGCAGAAGGAGCAGAGGTTGGGTGACTGGCTGTGGCAGGCACTTGCTAAATAGTAGCTTGTGTTGAGTGTGGTTGTCAAGGCCGCTGACTTGCTTCTTTCAGCCCCTGGGAAAGAAAAGCCGGCTCTGAGAAAGTAGGCTCTGTCGTTTGACAGTTGAATAACTCAATGCACTGTCTTTGTCAAGGTTGCTTAGACCTGCCTGAGTTCTAGAAATTTCCATAGAGACTCAGGGCATCCTGAATTAGATCTCGGGTTCTCCGGAATGCAAGTCTATCTAAGAAGGCTCCGAAGCCTCTGCACTCTCCCCCATTTCTTCTTTCCTCCATCCCTGAGCCCCTCCTGCTCTTCCCTTCATAGGTGCTTTCCTATACCTTCCTACAAGATGTCTACATTCTGTATCAAGTCTCTATTTGTCCGTGTGTGTGTGTGTGTGTGTGTGTGTGTGTGTGTGTGAGAGAGAGAGAGAGAGAGAGAGAGAGAGAGAGAGAGAGAGAGAGAGATTATTTCCTCTGTGCATGTTATTCTTGGAGACAGAATGCCCTGGTTTGGGTGAGGGAAGGGAGTGATAGGCTTGGGTTGGAAGGTCAGGAGGGACATGGTATCCCCCTTGGGACACTGCTGACTGCCTACCCGCCAGGGCAACCTTAGGGACACCAAGAAAGCTCCTCTAGCACAGGGTGGAGGTGCTTTTTCCCAGAGAGACAATAAAACAGCCAGAAGCAGCCCCTGCCTGCCTCCTGACCACAGCTTACCCCTCCCACCCCAGGGTTAGGCTTCTCCCTCAAAAAACAACCCGGTTCTCTCCCTTCCTCCGAGAATGGAGTAAAGCTGCCAAGACACAGTGAGAAGTCACTGCTGGGCTGAGCAACCTTCAAGTCAAGGTCACCAGGCCTGTGGCCCCCTCCTTGAGCTCCTTGTGTACATGGCACTGGCATCAGATTTCTCTTTGCCATCCAATGAAGGGGAAGAAAGAGGAAGATCAGAGGAGTGGCACCGCCTCCTCAGGCCACAGAGCTGCAGCCTTGATTCAGGATCCCAAGGAAACATCGCTCCAGAAGCTGCAACCCAGGCAGACTCTCCACCCTCAGACAACTGAGACCCTATCACCCCAGAGAGACACACTGAGCACACACAGCTCCACCCTCAGACAGCTTAGACCCTGTCACCACACAAGGACACACTGAGCACACACAGCTCCTCCCTGGCTCCTCCCAGAAGGTAGAAGAAAGCTCACAGAATGGTGGAAACTCTCCCGAAGAAGCATTTTCTCTTATTTATTTTTCAGGCAATAAATTTATGTTGCCTAACAATATATAATCTTGACCTAGATTAGGCAGAACCTAATAGAATTGTATGAGAAAGTTGATAAATGTACAATTGTGGTGGAGTGCTTCTACGCATTTCATCATGTATTCACCCGCTTGAATACGGAGTATGTGAGATGGGAAGAGAGCTCAGTGGTAGAACACTTGCTAGCATGCCCTGTCCTGCCTGGATTCAATCCCTTGCAGGTACCAAAGCAAAACAATGGGAGTTGGGGGAGGGGAGGTTGCACAATAATTTATGCCTAACAAATAGGCAATATGATATGTATTTTCAAGTGCACAGAAAGCATTTACAAAAATTGCCTATGTTTTAGATTTCCAAGGCACCTTAGAAGAGTCACCATTGCCATCTTTAGTAGAATGAGTCCTTAGTAAGCAAAAAAGCATGGGTCTTTATCAAAGCTAGCTCCCTGGGATTTACCAACCTTGGCCTTCACTTAAAGTGGAAGGCTGTTTCAAAGAAGAAAGCCCCTCGGAGGCTCAGGCCCCTGCTACCACTAGGGTGGCTTTGGGGGAATTAGAAAAAGATAAATTTTTCCTCAATAAAATCACTCTCATCTACCAAGACACTGTTGAAATATGCTGAGGCACTTAATTGCTATCTACCACAAAACCTATCAGGATGGAAACCACAGACCGAGGACTGGAGACGTAGCTCAGTGGGGAAGAAAGCTGGCTGACCCGAGTTCAGTCCCCAGCACCCGTGCCAAAGGCTGTGCATGTTTTTAACGCCCCCTGTGTGAGGGGGTGGGCGCAGAGACAGGAGGATCACTGGGACTCGCTGAAAAACTGAATTCTAGAAGCATCGAGAAACTATCTCATAAGGTAGAAGAGCTGCAGAGTGGGGCACCTGGCATTCTCCTTGGCCTCTGCACACTTCCCAGGTATGCACACACGTGCATGCACTGCACATGCACGCAAATCACAGCTCTGTCATGTCCTCTATCTGTCGTCTGTGTCTACGTAACAACTGGCAATGAGTGGCTTAAAGTAAGAACAAAATGCATTGGGTCCTATCTTCTGTGAATCTGAGTCGGAAGACGTTGAGCTGAGCAGTTCTGATTTTGCGTCTCTCACGAGGCTATGTGCAGTCAAGGTGTCACCTGGGCTGTCGTCATGAGGTCATGAGAGCCCAGGGGCGCTGGAGGAGTGCTCTCAAGATAGCTCACTCACACAGCTGTCAAGTGGGTGTTAGCCTCAGACTCACCACAAGGTCCTCTCTGCTCAGGGCTGTTTGAGCATCCTCCCAATATGGCTGCCAGCCTCCCAGAGCATAGCTCCACCTCAGAGGTCACAGATCTTACTGGTTACAGTCAGCCCTATTTTTGTGCGAGAGGACCACACAAAGACATGAAACCTTAACACTGAGCCTGCCACCTTCTTTAGCTGGAGCACCGCTATGAACCAGCACAACAGTAATTTCATACTGCTAAGGACAGCCCTCACCATAGACCTTCACCAGCGATGTGATGGCACCATGCTGAGCATTTGATGGTTGGATCTGCTCTGAAATAGCTTGGGTTCTAGAAGAGATGCTCAGACACACATTAAGCAAGGTGAAGCAGACAGGCTCGGCTAAATGACAAGGACGGAGTTAGTGTGCAGAAGAAGGTGAGGCAGGGGGCAGACTGCAGGTGCACATCTTAGTACCTCTCCACTTGTGTGGTTATCCCGGCATGCTCTGTGCTCCTCATCTGTGATGACAGCAATCAGAGGATGGCCTGAGGGAAGACAGTGTGCCTGAGGAACACTCGGAAACTCATTGTTTAGGGCTGGCCAGGTGGCCTTACCCTGTCCTCTCATGGGTCCAGAGTGTGGGAAGCAACAATGGCGGGTGGACAGGACAGATATTCTCAGATCCCCTTGCTTATGCATAGAAGATCACGTGGTATCTGTTTCCACACGTTCAAAATGAAATGCAGCTTCAGAGACTGATCATAAATTAAACTTCTTCTTTCGAGAGTTGCTGGTTCCCGTGTGCTGAATCGAGGCGTCCCCTGAACCCCTTACCTGGCTTTTCCTTGCAGTACATACACAAAGCTGTAGCCCAACATAACATCCAAGATGTTGGCGTCAACATAGCAAGACACTTTCTTTCTTTTCTTTTTTTTTTGTTTTTGTTTTTGTTTTTTTGAGGTAGGGTCTCGCTCTAGTCCAGGCTGACCTGGAATTCACTCTGTAGTCTCAGGCTCGCCTTGAACTCACGCTGCATAAGGAAGCACACATTTTGGGATTGGCTTTATTCACTCATGACAACTCCCTGGTGGTGGTCCAAGGGTATGTTCTTTTTCATCACTGAGTGGATCTCTGAGGTGCGGATGTACCACAGTAACCCACCCACCCATCTGCTGAAGGATGTCAGGGAGGTCCAGTTAGGGACTATGATGCAGACAGCTGCTCATGGTGCTCCTTTCCCTGGGACAAGTGCCCAGCAGTGCCACTCTGGGTCAAAGCTGTTGAGGCTGGACCATTTTAGCTTTTCCCCAGCACTGTATGAGTGATCCACTTTCCCCCAGTCCTCACCAGCGTTTGGACTTACTGCTATTGTTCCTTCTTGCCTCCATAATATGTATAGAGCAATACCTCATTATGACCTTGAGTTGCACTCCTGTATGAGTTAAGATGGCTTTAAGGTCAGCCTGGGCTAGAGTGCGACCCTACTTTGAAAAACAACAAAAATGCATTTAAGTGCTGGGCAGATAGCTCGGGAGTTTAATGTGTGCTTGCAAAACCTGTCAGCCCAGATTCAATTCCTCAGTACCCAAGTAAAGCCAGATGCACAAAGTGGTACAGGTGTTTGGAGTTTGTAGTAGCAACAGGGTCTGTGCATATTCTCTCTCTCTCTATCTCTCCCTCTTTCTCCCTCTCAAATAAATGAAACTATGTTCTCAAAATGCCTTTAATACATCTGACCTACCTCCTTGTCTACTTTAAATATGCTCAGAACACTTCCTTTAGCCTACAGCTAGACAAAATTATCTCAAACAGAACCTATTTTATAATAAATTCTCAAATATCTTGTATAGTTTATTGGATTGCTAAACTAAAAGTGAAAAAAAAACACAGAATGGTCGTACAGGTACCCTTTCACACCATCTTAAACTTGAAAAGTCCCAAATCAGGAGCCATCCTTAATGGCAAGGAGTCTTTGAGGCAGTGTCTGCCCACGGGCTTGTGGAGTGTAGATGTGATAAACTGATTTACAGTGTATTTTCATCTATATTAACTTTATTATTTTTGGGGGGGGGGTTTCGAGGTAAGGTCTCACTCTAGCCCAGGATGACCTGGAATTCACTATGTAGTCTCAGGGTGGCTTGAACTCATGGTGATCCTCCTACCTCTGCCTCCCCGAGTGCTGGGATTAAAGGTATGCGCCACCACGCCCGGCCTTAACTTTATTTTTTAAATATTTATTTGAGAGAGAAAGAGTGTATATAAGTGTACCAGGCCTTCTTGCTACTGCAAACAAAAGTGCCTCTTTCTGCATATGGCCTGACATGGGTATTAGGGAAGTGAACCCTGGCCAGCAGGCTTTGAAATCAAGCACCTTGAACCACTGAGCCATATCCTTGGTCCTATATTAACTTTAAATGTCTACTAAGAAGTGAAACAGCTCACAGATACACAGATATGGGATGTTAGTATTTGGGGGGGTGTTAGGTTTAAAAAAAAGATTAGGAATTGCAAACAAAAGGAAACTCCATCAGCCTCGATTAAGCCAGGAGCAAGACAGGAGGAAAAACATTTTCCACATGGTTCCTATTCCCTGTGTGAAAGCAAGCCACAGAGCTGGGCTTGAGCCCTGGGAGCCAGGGCAAAATGTGAATCTGTTACTGGATCTGTGCATTTCTCAGCAGTCCTTGTGTGAAAGAGGGGTACCATCCCTGGAGTCCTCAAAACAGCTGGGCTTCATGGGGCCACCTGATACTTACAGGAGAGAGCCTTTGGGCAAAACCAGGATGTGGGCAAGTGTCCAGTGGGGATTAACCCGTCTTCCTCTCCGTGTGTCTCCACAGGGCTCTGGCTGAGAACATGGCCAATGGCATTGACGAGCTCATCGGCATCCCCTTCCCCAACCACAGCAGCGAGGTTCTGTGCAGCCTCAACGAGCAGCGGCACGCTGGGCTGCTGTGCGACGTACTGCTGGTGGTGCAGGAGCAGGAATACCGCACACACCGCTCCGTGCTGGCGGCCTGCAGCAAGTACTTCAAGAAGCTCTTCACGGCCGGCAGCCTGGCCAGCCAGCCCTACGTCTACGAGATCGACTTCGTCCAGCCCGAGGCCCTGGCGGCCATCCTGGAGTTTGCCTACACCTCCACGCTCACCATCACCGCCTCCAACGTCAAGCACATCCTCAACGCTGCCAGGATGCTGGAGATCCAGTGTATTGTGAACGTGTGCCTGGAGATCATGGAGCCCAGTGGGGATGGCGGGGAGGAGGACGACAAGGAGGATGACGACGACGACGACGAAGACGACGACGACGAAGAGGATGAAGAGGAGGAGGAGGAGGAGGATGACGATGATGACACAGAGGACTTTGCTGACCAGGAAAACCTGCCTGACCCTCAGGATATCAACTGCCCCCAAAGCCCCTCCAAGTCCGACCATCTCACAGAGAAGGCCTATTCAGACACACCCAGGGACTTCCCCGACTCCTTTCAGGCTGACAGCCCTGGCCATCTGGGAGTGATCCGGGACTTCTCCATCGAATCTCTGTTGAGGGAGAACCTGTACCCCAAAGCTAACATCCCCGACAGGAGACCCTCCTTATCTCCATTCGCCCCAGATTTCTTCCCACACCTCTGGCCAGGGGACTTCGGTGCCTTTGCTCAGCTGCCTGAGCAGCCCATGGACAGTGGACCGCTGGATCTGGTCATCAAGAACCGCAAGATCAAGGAGGAAGAGAAGGAGGAGCTGCCCCCACCCCCACCACCGCCCTTCCCTAGCGACTTCTTCAAGGACATGTTCCCTGACCTGCCTGGGGGACCCCTGGGCCCCATCAAGGCGGAGAACGACTATGGTGCCTATCTCAACTTTCTGAGTGCCACCCACCTGGGGAGCCTCTTCCCACCCTGGCCGCTGGTGGAGGAGCGCAAGCTGAAGCCCAAGGCCTCTCAGCAGTGCCCCATCTGCCACAAGGTCATCATGGGGGCCGGGAAGCTGCCACGGCACATGAGGACCCACACCGGGGAGAAGCCCTATATGTGCAGTATCTGCGAAGTCCGCTTCACCAGGTGGGCAGCACAGCCCCAGGGGGTTGGGGGGATGGTGACAGGGTGATAGCAAAGAGAAACTTGGAGGACAAGAGATGGAGAGAACCCCAGCAGGACACTCATAGGTTCCTTGTTAGGAGGGGTGATGGGCATTTCCTGCAAGAATGATGGATGCTAAAACCCCTTTAGAAGCTAAAATATTTTCTCAAATGCAATATTAGGGGGAATCCCAAGACATAAAAGAGGTCAGAGTAGAGCTGTCCTGGGGGAGAGGGAGCCAGGTGTCCTAACTCCTCCACAGGAAATCCATGGAGCCAGTCTGAAGGTCCCCGTGGAGGGCAGCCTCTGTTTTACCTAGAGAAGCAACAGCTAGCCTTAGTTGAGCAAGTCCTACATGCTGGTAATCTTTGGAAAATAGGAGGTGCTATTGCCCCCCCCTTTTTCCCCCTGTCCATTGCCCATTAGCTAGATGGTTGCTTGTAAGTACAGCCAGACATTGGCAGAGCTGGGACTGGAATCCCAGTCCTTATGTGATAGTAATGTTGGTGACTAGAAGACCTGCAGAGTCCCCTCTGGTCACTTTCCTTTCACCTGACAGGATGGCCTCTTATGTGCTCTTCTTTGGAAGAAGAATAACTGCATACATACCTTTGTGAAGTTTGAAAGTCCACTACTAAGTTCCCAAAGACCTCAGTCTTTGAAAGTATGGCTTGTTGATACCATTGGTGACTGTGACGTGAGACAGATTTTCTCCATCAGGCCCCCAGTAGGGAGAATTCTAGTGAGTGGTCCTCATCAGAGCTTGTCATCTCCCTGTCTGACGTAGACAGGCTACAGCCGTGGCTTAGTGGAATAGGTCCTTTCCCACAGCCCCCTTCAAACCCCTCACCTAATAGACCCCCACTTATTCAAATGGTGTTTCTGACACCCCCAAATCCTTTTGGAAGTCTTCTTCCTTTGACTGTCCTCAATGGGCCCAAAGCTTCAGCCTTTGAGGATGAAGGAGATTTTTGAATCAGGTTGAACATTGACTCAGGGGCTTTTCCAGAAGTGACGAAGTGATAAGAGCTGCTGTCCTGGGTGGCTGGGGAAAGGTTTCAGAAATGTAGTCAGGTAGCCGTGGCATTGCTGAAATGTCTCGCCGGGCTCCTCTGATGACTGCTTCGAAGGGCATCCTGAGGGTTCCTGACTGCTTCCAGGATGGAAGCCCCAAACACAGTCTGTCCTGGACACTCCAGAGGCCTTGGAGAATCTGCACCCAGGGTTTGTCTCCTTTCTCTTAGCAGTGAGGAGCTGATGACCATGATGGTCCAGCAATGCTGACCCTATCATCTCACAGGACAGCTGGATCCCAGGTTCCCAGGGTCGCCTCTCCCTGGATGTCTCTGATAAAATCCCTACTTCCTGGCCCTCTCTTTTCCAAAATTACTTGGCTCTGCAGAGCCAGCTGGACTAGAATACCTAGATAAGGCTTAATGACAAAGAGATGAACCAAAGTTCATATAAAGGCCAAGTTCAAGTGCCAGTCACTCATCTTCAGCAGGGACCTTGCTCCCACCTGAGAGTTCAGCTCCTTGGGTAGGACTTGACTTCAAAGATACACTGCAGATCTGGGAGAACCAGCTGCTGGGCCAGCTGAGAACAGAGTGCCTTCCCTAGCCTAGACAGGTTCCTCCTTCCTAACCTCCTATGCTTGTCTGCACAGGACGACTAAGGAACACTCCTCCCTTTAGCTGTGGCTCCATAAGATATGCATGTCAGGATACTGCACAGACACACTAGGTCCTCTTCTCCCTTCCTTTATGCCCCTCCCCTCTGGCCTTTCCCAAGGCAGCCTTCTAGAAGGTCTGGGCCAGCCTACAGGTTCTACCTTCCCTAAAGAAAGTTTCATCTTACTCCCTGCAGATAACTGCTCTGCTTCCATGAACATTCACCAGGAGGGCCCCCTGGTTCTGGGGGTGATGCTGTTTTGCACAGGAGGCTCAAATTCTGGCATCCTCCCTCACAGCACATTCCTCACACTCCCTTGGTTGGCCTCTGTGCCCGCAGCCTCTCTACCCCTCCAGGCCAGCTCAACCCAGGGATGGTTCTGGCTACCAAGCCCTTAGCTCCACCTTCCCTACTCCTGCTAGGTAGGACCACAGCCATCTGGGATTCAGCTGCAGCAGCTGCATTCCAGCCCCACCCCACCTCCCACCAGCTTGGACCCCACTGCTGTGACCCTCTGGAACAAGATCAGAAGGGCTTTGGTGCCCCCTCCCAGGGTCAGGAGGGGCGGAGGAGATTTTCCTGGAATCTTGACTCTTCTCAAGGACTTTCTCTCTGTGGAATTCTCCCCTTCACATTCTTCAGAGCCACTGGCCCATTGCTCCTGCCCTCTCTGGGGCTGTCCCAAGCTATTCTTTCCTGCCCCCCCCCCAGCTCCAGCCTTGAACTTAGCCATGTTGTGGTTTTCCTGTAATCTTCCCTGTAACCAACTCCCCCTAATAGCCTTTCCATGCTTTTGGGTCTCCTGGCTACCATCCTTAACACCTTCTCCTCCTCCTCCTCACTTGGAGGCTCCTCAGCAGGGTGGCTGCCTCCTGACCTGGAATTCCCAGACTCCCTTGCAAGCCAAGCCACTCCCTGACACTAGATCTCAGAGAGGCTGAAACCTGACACATTATCCATCTAGACCCAGTTCTTCTTACCCACTGCTGAGCCTTTGGCTCTGGGAGAACCACTTCTCCTTCCTCCTCCATGCTCAGTAGAGCTCAGGTCCTCCTGTGGCACAGAGAAGGGCCTGCCCTTCCCCTGCATCCAGCCCTTTGGCCTATGCTCTGAGCTATGTTTTCCAGGTTCCTCTTCCCAGAATGTCCACATTTCATAGGGACATCATTCCTAATGACTTCTGCAATAACACCCAAGATGGGTCCTTCTCCATCTTGCCACCCCCAAGTCCTGCCTGCTGCCTTCATTCTCTGAGTCTCCAAGAGGAGGGACCCTCCCGTCCTGGTATGGCCTACCCTCTAGGTCAACTGTCAGTTTCCCAGCCTGCCCCAGCCTGCCCTACCCCCAATCTATTCTAAATAGGGCCTCACAAGCTTCACCCAGACTGTCCCTTTAACCCCTTCCAATCCCCTAGCTCAGCTCCTCCACAGTCACTGGGACCTGAGAGCTCTGCCTGGGCCTGGTCTCGAGGCTCTGCACACAGCACCATTTTCTTACAGAGATAGGCTGAGGCCCATGCTGGCCAGAGACAGCTCCTGCCCACACTGGTCCTGCTGATGTCTGACTGTGGAGAGGGCCAGAGACCAGAATTACCCCAATCCACCAGCAGGGCTCAATAATTCTGGAGGCCAAAGGAGAAGAATGCAGGATTGTGCCAGAGGGGACACCTAGGATGGACCCCGAAGGACAGGGCAATGAAAGGGGCACTGCTAAAAGGTTGATGAACATCTCCTGACCTCACACACTCATTTCCCCACCTGAAGCCATGCCTCTTACTGAGCTAGATCCTGGGTCCCATGAAGGCCTTGCGTATATTCTCCTCTCTCTCTCTTCCCATCACATACATACCTGTGTCTCACTCAGCCCTTTGGCCTGGAACTTCCAGAGAGCACAGTCGCTCCTGTGCCTCTCGGGCCATCCACAGTCTGGCTCACACATGGCCGCAGCCATGAAAGGCAGGAAGCTGCAAAGTGAGAAGAGGCTATACCTCAGATAGCAAAGTTCTCTGGAGGAGAAGCCATCCAGGGAAAGGATGGACAGTACTGGCTCCATAAGAACCCAGTGACAAGCTATGCTGCCACCAGTTTCTGTAGTGTCTCCTGCCTGTAGCCCCAGGGGTATGGGAGCCTTTCCAGAAACCAGGACGAGGTCAGGCCCATGTCCTTACTTTTCACTGGAGAATGAGCTCACGAGGACCCAAGCTTTTATCTGACCACGAGCCTCCATCTGAGCTGAGCAAGACAGAGATCGGCTTACCTGAGTCTCTGGTACAGGGAGATAGAACTAGACGGCAGGCCAAAAGCATAGGAGTTGGACTGAGGAATTCTGAAACTGGCCCCAAGGATCACTAGTCAGTAAGCAAGCACAGGATAAGTACCAGTCTGCTTATGGTTGGCATTGTGCAGAAGAGCATCCTGTGGATATTTCCCCGCAGTACCTCCCTCGTGCCCCATACAGGAGGAGGCCTGTGGGAGACACTGTGCTCCAGAGCTGCCACTGGGCTCCTCAGCTCTCAGTGCATTGTGGCACTCTAGAAAGATCCAGGGACTGGGCCAGCCTCTGCCTCTGCCCAACTGTGTGACCTTGCCTGACTCCTGACAGGCCTGTTTCCAAAGTGTCACTTGAAAAGGTGGAGTAGGTACTTCCTAAGGTTGCTTCTAGTTTCTGGACTCTAAATATTTCCCAAGATGAGAAATCAGTCCATTGATGCTGGATGTCTCTGCCTCCCTTGCCTCAAGAGAATGATGGAAACTGGCTTCACAGGCCCCAGAGAGACCAGGCAGAAGGCCGAGTCACCACCACGAATGCAGGTGTGGGGAGGATGCTCCGTGCTGCATCCCCTGCACCTGCCCATGAATTTGCCACCTCCACTCACAGCAAGACGGGAGAGCCAGTAGCTCTGTGTGAACACATGGAGTCTCTGGAAATAGCACCTCTGTCAGTGCACTGAAAAGTCAGGGGAGTTGGTTCCATGGTGTAATGGTTAGCACTCTGGACTCTGAAAAGTCAGGGGAGCACCCAGAGTGCCTCTGGACAGGTGTCTTCCCCTGCCTGATCAGGTGGAGGGTCAGCAGAGCCACAGACATGCAGAGAGTCTCAGCCCCCAAGGGCCTGCTGGGAGGGCAACACACACACACACACACACACACACACACACACACACACACACACACACACACGGCCCCGAGGGCCCAGGAGAAAAGCTGCTAACCTCTTGTCATCTGCCTTTTTTTTTTTTTTTTCATCTCTGGGGATTGTACACAGAGCCAAGGACATGCTAGAGACCCTGCCATCTATCGTTGCTTCATCTTTGTCCCTCAGATAACCTTCCTTCAAGGGAAATGGTCTGGAGAGTAGAGGACCTGGGTCACAGCCCATGACTTGAGTGGACATGGCAGTTGACAGAGAACTACTTTTAAGATTGACCTTGAAGGATAGGTGGAGATTTGGAACAGGAGGTATCTCTCTCTCTGGCAGAGGCCTTCACAAGAGTGAACTTGGAGATGAAAAGTGGGGTGCAGGGCAGGAGGCTGGGATGAGGGCCCTAGAACTGGGGGAAAGGAGTCAGCTGTCATTCAGGCTTGGCCTTCTGGTAGGGTCCCAAGGATGGTGTCTCAAACACCAGATGTGCCAGAGGAGTCAGGATTTAGCAAGCACCTAAGCAAGCCACAGTGAGGTCGGCAAGGATAACAAACCATCCCTGTGGTAGGGTGCTGTGAGTGTGCGTCTCAGGAGGTCGTGGTGAAGATGGCAGAGCAGAGCCAGTGAGGGAGCCTAGCCAGCCACTAGCACCCATGGTGAACTGACAGTCCAAGCCATGTCCCTGGGAAAGCTGAGGTCTATGCCCCCTCTCCTGTACAGGGCACAGGAGTGAGAAAGGCCCCGACTCCCAGACTGCCTTCCAGCCTGAGAGTTAGTTCCCCCTGCAGGGCGAAGGATTTGCTGAAGCCAGTGCTTCCCAGTGTTGGGTCTGGGGAGCAGCAGCATGGAGCAACTTGTCAGAAACGCAAATTCTAGGGGCTGGGAGGGGGGAGCTCAGTGGATAAAGCACTTGCCATCTCAGCACCCATGTAAATCAGGAGGCTATGGTGGGCATCTCTGATCTCAGCTTTGAGGGAAACTCAGTCAACTAGGTTGGAGCACAATAAGAGACCCCACCTCAAATGATGTGGAAGGTGAGGACAGAGAGAGAGAGAGAGAGAGAGAGAGAGAGAGAGAGAGAGAGAGAGAGAGAGAGAGAGAAGAAATGTAAATTCTCCGTCCCTTCCAGCTCTGAGTCAGGGAGGGGCTCCAGGCCCTCATCATAGGTGCTGATGGTGGCTGTCATGCTTGCTCCTTTGAGACTCGCCAGGACTCTCTCCTGCTCAAATCTAGTCTCCAGGAGTGAGACACCAGAGGGCCTGTGCTGCTGGGGACAGGGACATCGCATCAGAGAACCAGAGTGGCTAGGAGTTGTGAGAGGGAGGAGGCTCGGGTGTATGAAGAGACCAGCCACACTCCTTTCCTTCCCTCCTTCCCACCTGCCAAGTCCAGAGCCCTCTGGGAAGCGCAGGTGGGAGGGCTGGCTCGCCCAGCCCCCAACTCCTCCATCCCGGTCAGTGCGACCTCCTCTTCTTTTTCCCCTGGAGAACTGTTTTTAAAATGAGGGCCAGTGCGACCTCTAGTGGCCACGAGGCAGCCCGTCCTGTCGAAGGGTTCTGTTGAGGGTGGTTTACATCTGGCCATCTCTGCTCTGACCTCAAAGCCCAGAGCCTGGAATTCCAGCACAGACTCCACCCAGCAGGGAGGAGGGGGAGATGGCACTGAGCTTCTGGCCTCCTGTCCTAAGAGGACATCCTGCTGACAGGCTTCCCCCACCCAGCCTGGCTGAAAGGCTCCTTGTACTGTTTCCTGGGTACTCGGTCCTTAGGAAAGGGGCCAGCTTTCCTTTCAAGACCACCAGGAGGGGCTGTGGACTGTGGCTTAGGCAACCCAGAGTCTCCTGCAGCCCTGGACAATTGACACTGGCAGTCTGTTCTAGGTTCAGCACTGCACAGAGGTTACCTGCACCTAACTTGCCTAAGGCACCCAGCAAGTGGGTGGTGGGTGAGTCTGCACCTGGAGCGGGGCTCCCAGTCCCCCTAGGAGCCCCACCCTGTATCATGCCTTACCTCTGAATAATACTACTCTTAAACCCCAAGCGCTCTGCCCAAGGTCAGGCTGCATTCTTGCTGCACCTGGCTCTTTTGTAATCCCCGAATGTCTCCATACAGAGCAGAGCCCAGGGTTTAGGAATGAAACCACAGGGTAGGAGCCCATCAAGGTGTGCCTCCTGGCTTCCGGAGCCAGGGGGTGACGGGGAGGAGGTCAGAATGTACAGAACGGGAGGGTAGCCCTCATCAGAAGTCCCTGCACCAATGGAGGGATACAGCAAGGACTGCTGACTTTGGGGGACATCTCTCCAGCAGGTGTTTTTCAATACGCGACACAGGCCCCTGAAAAGCAGTGGGAGATGAGAAGGTTGAATGTCAGGTTGGGGTGGGACGTTCGGAACCCTGCTCCCTCCCCATCTCTCTGATCAGGTGAGGCAGGTACAGACCCCAGTCCCGGGGGTCGACGCGATGGCACTAGGGACCAGGGTGAGGAGTGCCCCCACCCCCCCCCGTGTGGCACCCAGGGACTGACCCCCTCCCCGGTTCCTGTCCCGCAGGCAGGACAAGCTGAAGATCCACATGCGGAAGCACACGGGGGAGCGGCCCTACCTGTGCATCCACTGCAACGCCAAGTTCGTGCACAACTACGACCTCAAGAACCACATGCGCATCCACACGGGCGTGCGGCCCTACCAGTGCGAGTTCTGCTACAAGAGCTTCACGCGCTCCGACCACCTGCACCGGCACGTGAAGCGGCAGAGCTGCCGCCTGGCGCGGCCCCGGCGCGGACGCAAACCCGCCGCCTGGAGAGCCGCCGGCCTGCTCTTCGCGCCCGCGCCCGGGGGCCCCGCGCCCGAGCCCGCCGCCTTCGTCGTGCCCCCGGCCGTGGGCATCCCGGACCCCGGGCCCGCCAAGCACCTGCTGGCGGCTCCCAAGGGCGCGCTGAGCCTGCACGAGGAGCTCGAGCGCAGGTTCGAGGACACGCAGGTGGCGCTGCTGGGGCGCGCGCAGCTCGAGGCCGAGCGCAGCGCCGGGGGGCTCCTGGCCTTGGCCCTGGCCGGGGACGTGGCCGCCGCCGGGCCCTACTTCCCGCTGCCCGACCCCTGGGCCGCGGGCCTGGCCGGGCTCCCCGGGCTCGCCGGCCTCAATCACGTGGCCTCCATGTCTGAAGCCAACAACTAGGCTGGCCCTGGTGGACCCCGTCCCTCCCCTCGCCCAGCCTTGTCCCTGTCCCCCCCAGGTCCCCCCGGCTCACCCTGCTGTGTGAACACAATGGAGGAGATGGCCCTGGGCTCTGAGCTGGAGCCTGGAGCCACCAGCCTCAGAGGAGGGCCTCTGCTGGTGCCAGGAGCACTCAGCTGTGTGGGACTGGAAAGAGGGGACCCAGCATGAGGACCCCATCCTAGGCAGGCACCTTATGCCCCACCCACCACCCCCTGGGGGAGTCCCTTCCAACACTGCTCCGAGGGGGTCAGGTTCCACCGCAGAGGTCTAGGGGTCAATCCGAGCAACGCCCACCAGCGTGTGGCTTTCGGCCAGCAGGAGCCAGGCTATGGAGCCACCCATTTGAAATTCACCTGTCAAGCCTCGGTGCCTCAGTGTCACCCTGCTGTGAGAAGGGGTGGTAACTCTGCTTCCCCTCCCCCACCTCCATCCATATTCACACCTGTCCCTTAGCAGGTAGGACTTTGGCACTTTTTGAAAGTCTACCTTATTGGACTTGGTTTCATCACCTACACCTGGACATTAGCGTGTTACCATAGGTGAGAAAAGCGGTGGAACCCGGCGGGACGACAAGAAGAGAGACACAGACGAAGGACTTGGTGGCTTTTCCTAGTCCATGGGCAGCTGGGAACTCTGTTCTGATAGGCCATTGTCATGTCTGGGCTCCTGGGTCCCCTCCACTGCTGTGTAGAAAGAATGTTCTGGGACAGACTAAGGGATGGGGCCAGCTTCTATCACCTGCCACCCGCCTGCTTTCCTCCATTCCCGCCAGCAGCCACGGCTTGAGTCACTTGAGTCACCTAGGACTTAGCTTTGCTGGTAACACCCCTGCACTGTGTTTGAGCCCCATTCTCGCACCCTACACCCTCCAGGGACAAGGCTGAAGTATTTGACCAAAAGGCACAGGGAGGTGGAAGTCAGGCTGTGACCATTTCGGAGGGAACAGGTCACACTCTATGCTGGTTCTGGGGTTGGTGGCAGGTCCCCAGCAGCGAAGCAGCTCTGCTGGTCTGTGCCTCCCTGAGTTTGCATTGGTTTCCCTGGAGCCCTGAGAGGGAGGGGGTGTGCAGGGCTGGAGTCCCCATTTCTGAGTTGTGTGTGCACAAGACTTGGCTCTTCCTATTGCCTTGGCTTTCCCCTGTTCAAACACAAAACAACAAAAAGGCCAGAGAAGACCACAGACTCCGGCTCACAGCAACCCAGCAGATACCCCGCCTGGTCCTGCCACCAGGCGCTCTCCAGCCAGACGCCTGGTTCCCAGCAACGTTCATCTGTAGGGGCAGTTGCCTCTTAGACCCCTGTCTGCATTTCAAACTCCCTTCTGGACCCTCCAGCCGGCATGTGCTAGCTCGCTCCCCCATCAGCCAAAGGACTTCAGATGAACCTGACTTTCAGGCAACAAATGGACCCAGTGAAATCCAGCGGTGTTGGGCTTTTGTCTTTTTTTTTTTTTTTGTAAAGGTAATGACTTCTTATAAACTCGCTTTTTCAGATGACTGGTTAGTTATTTCGGTTTTGTTCTTGGCTGCAGTTTGGAGTTGTACATTGTAAAATACCCAAAGATGTCGAGTACTGTATGATCAAGAGCTTGAAGCAAATGGTTATGGGGGGAAGGGTGGTCATGTTTTGTTTCGAATTTTTTTTATGTTTCTGATTTCCTTGTCGGTCTGTGGGAGAACTTTAGAATTTTTTCTATTTATAACTTTTTATGTGAACTGCTATATGTAAAATGACACTCAACAAAGTTTGCCTTAGTGATTCAAGGGACAATCTTCCGTAACTTTGGTCGTGCAACGCATCCTGCGAAGGAACTCTCAGCTAATTTTCTGCTATTTATTAAACAGTATTAATTGACTTGGTCAAATGATATTGAGTGTCACTTCTATGAGACGTGACTATCGGTAGTTCTCAGGACAACAGCAAGCCAATCTATAGAAGTCATTGCTTACAGTTAAGACCACTTCGTGTCTAAATTTAAAATAATGACAAAGACACCTCTACAAGACACAACCCTTTGGCCCAGTTTTAATCATTTGAAGGATACTGGGAGGTTTTGTTTTCGTTTGACTTGGTTTTGAAATAGTCTCACTATGAAACCAGGCTAGCCTTAAACTGGCCATTCCCCTGCCTTCCCCTCTGAGGACTGGGATTGCAGGTGTGCAGACTCCTGTTTTGAATGAAAGCAAGCTGTTTGCCCAATGCCCTGGCTCAGAATGACCAGATTAATCTTTCCCCTCTCAGGGGCCTGGGGTGCTACATGGTGGGGAGAGCAGAACTCAGAGTGTTGCAGCCTCTTACATGTGATGCACTGTCCAGGCACCAGCGAGTGTGAGAGGAGGTGTATGTGTACCATGTGCAGCCTGTGGTATGTAACAAAAAACAGTCCTGGTCAGAATGACCGGTGTGGTATAGCCAGTCCTACCAGTTCCCTGGCTTGAGGCCCAGTGGCCTCCAGGGACACTTGCTCTAACCTCTCACTCCCTAGTAAGGAGTTGCATTTTGCTTCCAACAAGCGAATGCTAGACCCTGTAGGAGGAAAGGAAATATACTTGTCATTGAATTGGGGTCAACTCTGTTCAAAGCTCAGACTTCTGCAGTAAAATTATTCTTCTGTGGCAAACTGTGAGAGTTACCACAGTGCCCTGTTTCCATTGTGTGTGTGCACATGAACTTGGCCTGTGGGGGTCAGAGGGCAACCTTGGGTGTCATTCCTCAGACATCATCACCTCTTCTTGAGACAGGGACTCTCACTGGCCTGGAGCTTACCAAGTAGGCTGGCCAGCAAGCCCAAGGGACCTGTCTCTGCCTCCCCAGCTCTGGGATTATACGCATGTGCCACCATGGCCAGCATTTTATGAACATGGCTTCTGGAGATGCCAGATCCCCGTGTTTGCAAGACAAGCACTTTACCAACTGAACTATCTCCCCAGCCACCATCCCCTCCCCATTTCCACTTTTGACCTCTGGGTTAGTGTGATAGACAATGTACATAAATGCTTGGTAGAGGGAAAAGAACAGATGGGAATTGAATCCAGGGTCCTCTGAGCTGTGTCCTCAGACTGACCTATCCCCATTCTGGTTCTCGCCTCACATCATAATGGAATATATCCAAATTCTCAATCCAAACATCCCTCAGCCCAGCACCAAACGGGACTGAAATCTTCTCCACTGGTCATCACCCTCTCTGACAGTCTTCCTCCCAAGTTCAGAGACAGATGTTTGCACCTTTCCATAAACCAGAAGGGCTGGGCCAGGGCCCATGCTAAGATCTATCTCCAACTGCTGCCCAAACAGGTCCAGGTCCACGTGTGCTAGAGTCGGTGCGTGCATGTGTGCGTGTACATCGTGGGTGGCCAGCGAGAGCCAATAGGAAAGAGATTGGCCTCTTTCCTCTTTAAATAGAGGTCACTCACTTCCTAACATGAGGGCTGTCCTGGGGAGGAGTGAGCTCTGTGGGTGGAGGGATCCTGGATCATGAATGCTGGGGTGGAGAGCCCTGCATGAGAAGAGCACTTTTCAGCTGCCTGTGACACCCCCCCCCCAGGGAGGGGCTGCTGGAGAGGGTGGGAAAGAACAGGGACAAGGTCACAAAGCTACCTTGGCCCAGGGCGGCCTTGCCCCTCCCCTGCCCAACTGGTGTGCCTTACAGCAAGCAGGACCCTGGGGACAGAAGATACTAGAAAAGGCTTTGCCCCCCTCCAAGCCCACCCCAGTGAGTGCCAAAGAAGACGATGGGCCCCTAGACTGTCACCTTAGTTCTCTGTTTGTCCCCAAGGCTGGCTTTGCCAGGTTAGGGCCAAGGTTTCCTCCTCTCTGCCTCTTTGCTGAGGGAAGGAGGACTCACTGTGGAGCAGGCTCAAGACAGGACTGATGTTCCCTGGGTGATGTTCCTTTTAAAAGTCAGTGTTGGGGTTCCACAGTGACAGCGGAGCCAGAGGGCTCCCTGCCACTGGTCCCTTGGCGGGTAGCCAGATGGGGACAGGAGGGCCTGCACCCCTGCGCCGAACGGCAGAGATCCGGATGTCCTGAAACAGCGTCTGGGATCCAAGAGGTTGGGGACCACCCCGTATTCCCGTCCCCTTGCTCCCAGGGCTCTCCCAGCAGGACCTTCCCCTTGGTCTTTTGCAAAAGGTGCCGGGCGAAGGCGTGGCTCTCGCGCTCCCCCTGCCGGTCATTAGCTGGACCTTCACCGGGCTCAGGTGCAGGAAGGCTCAGAGCAGCAGGGCCTTGACGTCCCCTATCCTCAAGGGGTGCCCGGGCGGGGTTGCGGGAGGCCAGCCAACAACCTGGTTCCCTTCTTTCGTGTTTGGAGGCTGGGGACTGACCAACCATACTAGGATGGAAGGAACATTCCCTGGGGAAACAGGATCCCTTTCCTCCCTGCCACACCCTGGAGGGAGCAGGGTGCCCATATGACCTAAGTCAAAGCATTTAGCCTGGAAAATGTCTGACAAATAAAAGCAAAATATCACAATCTCTGCTAGAAAAATGATTAGCAACGGCCAGATGTGTGCTGCTCTCCCCATATTCACAGGCACGTGAGCTTGTACACACACACACACACACACATACACGCGCACACACACACACACACGCACACACGCACGCACGCACGCATGCACGCACGCACGTCATCTCTTCGTATAACAATAGGGGACACACAGAGCCATTTTCCCCACAAGTCTCCCGGCTGAATATTTATTCATACCTTGCACTCTTTTTCACCCTTGTAATCTCTCTCTTTAGCCATGAACTCTGACCCTGACAACAAAAACAGAAGAATGAACCAGTAGGTTTCTGGAATGAGGAAGGAAAACAGAGTAAAGTCACTCTTTCCTGGGCTTCTCTAAAATTAATAAGTGATCAGGAAACCACCAGCTAGGTCAGGTAGGTGCCCTGTGCTTTCCTGGATCCACCCCTCCCGCCCCCATTCCTCATCCGGTTTTCTTCAAAGGGAAGAATTATCTTCCCTTTGCATTATCTTCTTTTCTGTTCCTAGTCAAACAGCTGCTGAAGAGAAGTCATTAATTAGAAGAAATTAAGCCTATGGCAGAAGTTCCAGAGGTCAAAGAGTGAGGTTGGCCAGGCCGCAAAGATCAGTTGTATAGTTGTATAGGTGTGTTTTGCACAACCACACGGAAGGGGATAGATTTGCATGTGCCTTACCTGTGTGTGTGTGTGTGTGTGTGTGTGTGTGTGTGTGTGTGTGTGTGTGTGTGTACTGTAACAGCTTCCAGCAGAGGGCAGTGAAGAGTCTTGCAAAGGGGCTCCTGTGTGATTTGTACTTCTCCCAATGGACCAAGAGAGCCTGGGTCCTGGAAACCAGGGTCTGGATTTGGTGGTCACTGCTACTTGTATAGATGCAGCCATGTACCACATTCGCCCAGGCCCTAGGCAGGTGCTCTGCCTCGGAGCCACCTGGATGGCGTGTCACTTGGAAGAGTAAGTGCTGGCCTTCTACATGGACGCTGAGGCCTCAGAGCCTGCAGCCTTTGATGGATGAGGGGCCTGAAACCCAACTGACCAATGATAGCGACAAGGCTACAGAATGTTCTCTGACAGTCTAGGTGGGGTCCCCAATGGCTGCACCATGGTCACCCCTTGGAAGTCAGGGGCCCCAATGAGGTGAGGCCACTGGAAACAGTCATCTGTGCAGACAGAGCTCATGTTTGCCTCTGACACCACTGCCCCACCCACCTCATTAGGCCTGTCTCCCCTCTCTCTCTCTCTCTCTCTCTCTCTCTCTCTCTCTCTCTCTCTCTCTCTCTCTCTCTCTCTCTCTTGTGTTCACATCTTTCTTCCCTGACAGGGAAGCTTCCCCATCTCATCAGAGGCTTCCCTTTCGTGTGCAGAGAAGTTTCCATAATCAACCTCCTCCCTCCTCAAAACAGGCTCCCTGATTCAATTGGCCCAGCAGAGTTAGTGTGTTTTGATTAATTGTTTTTTATTTCCCATTTTCACATCACTCCTCCAGAAGCAACAGCCTAAAATGGAAAAGTGCACTTTCATTTCCTAATGCTTGGGATGTCCTGACCAGGTGGGCCCTTGGGGGGTGTTAGCAGTGGGGGGGGACAGAAGAACCTAGTAAAATGTGTGACTAGGGACTTCGGAGGCTATGCCCATCCCAGACTGCCTCCTGCTTTTCTTCTTTACAAAAGGAAGAGTGACAGCCACCTACGGCACTCTGTGGCGTCCTGCACGCGAGCACGTGGAACCCGGGCCCTTGGGTCACTCCATGAGATCAGTGTGAGCTTCTTTCCCATGCATCAGTGATGATGTCTGTCTGTTTCCTTGCTTTTCTTTTCAAAAGGAAAGGAAGGGGATGACAGGATTCCTTTTCAGGACCCTGGCCCGAGTCTGGCTTCCCAGGGCAGCTTGAGCCTAGGAGACAGCAGGGTTTACAGTGGACAGAGCTTGGGTGGTGGACTGGAGGCTCCTACACAAGGTCACTCACAGTGGCCAATGGAACGGGAAGTGACAGAGAAGAAGGCAGCTGAGAGCTGTGATCGCTGACTGGCTCTCTCCTCCCCACCTCACCGTCTGGTAGAGAACATGGAGGAGCCCAAGGATGTAACTAGAGCCTGGCTTTCAGGATCTTTTTGGAGGTATGCTTGCCACCGAGGTGGGAAATTGGAATAGCTCCTATTGGTGGGACTAACACATTTACTATTTAAACCAGACTTGGTCCCGGCGCCAGGGCAGGGCTGGCAGGAGGCTCAGTGGGGAAGAGCACTTGCTGGGCAAGCAGGAAGCCCTGAGTTTGAGCCCCAACACCCGGGTAAAAAGGTGATTGCAGCAGTGCGTACCTGTACCCCGCTGTTGAGGGGAGTGGGGACAGGAGGATCACCGGGGCCCATTGGTTGGCCTGTCTAACTGAAAAATGGCTCAAGCCCAAGGTCAGTGATGGACTGTCCTGAGGGATAAAAAAGAGCAATAGAGGAGGAAGCCACTGAGGGGTGCACATCTGCGTACCTCAGGTGCATACACCCCCCTGCCCACAGACACACCACACAGACTACACACACACACACACACACACACACACACACACACACAGAGTTCAAGGCCAGACTGGGCCACACAGTAAGATGACAAGAGGGCCTCTTTGGTCTCCATGACCAGGCCCTTCAAGAAAGCAGGAAGAACTGGGGTTGGGGGTCCAGTGCTGGCAGCCACATTTGGGCTATAAGGGAAAGGCTGGGGCCCTCAGGTATTTATATTTCCCCTTCACATGAAATTTTGGGTAAGTTATTAAAGGAACTGGGGCCAACCAGAAGTCATCTTTATTCACCTCTTTCTGCACCCTCACTGTACTGGAACTGCCTTCTCTGACTTTATCTAGGAGATTCCATATCTTTCTAGATTCTGTTAAGATATAGAAAAGTCTTTTCTCAATTTTTTTTTTTGGTTTTTCAAGGTAGGGTCTCGCTCTAATCCAGGCAGACCTGGAATTCTCTATGTAGTCTCAGGGTGGCCTTGAACTCACGGCGATCCTCCTACCTCTGCCTCCCGAGTGCTGGGATTAAAGGCGTGCGCCACCACACCCAGCTCTCAATTATTTTAACATCCAGTGAAATAGCAAAGCCTCCCTCTTCCAGCCACTTGTGCCATTCTGTGTACCCCATCCTCACATGGGCACCAGCTACTGTTCTCCACTCCTCTAGGGGCCTCAAGAGGAGGGAGGAAGGAGCTCAGCATGACACAAGCCTCTGCAGGCTTCACTGGTGACTAGAGCGGCATCGAGATGTTCTGACCTTTCAAATTCTTTTCCCTGGGGCAGAGTTATAGACCTGGGTGAAATTTAATTACAGTATCCAGCTTTATTTGGACATCAAAA